>JAAWXA010000009.1:2586778-2632953 GCA_038090715.1 Florisuga fusca
CTGTGTCACCCGCACCCGCGGCCCCGCCGCCCCGCGCAGATGGAAACATCGCCTGGCGAGCGGGCCCGGCTGCTGACACCCCATTGGCCGCCGCCGGGGCACATGCAAATGACAGGGGTAGAGTCGCCTGCCCATTGGTTGTTTTCCTGGGATATGCAAATAAGAGCGCTCCGAGCCGCCCACGCCGCGGTGTTGCGTGGAGACGGCGGAGCAGGGGAGGCGCGTGGGGGGGGCGCCGCACCCAGCGGGAAGGGAAAGGGAGAGGGTGAGGGTGGGTGCTGGGGGGACCCTGGGGACAGGTGTCACCACTGCCACAGTACGGCCATCCTTCCGCTTAGCAGATCCTCGCTGAAGCACCGAAGGGCCGGTCTGTGGGTTCTCTGGTTCCATCTAACTCCTCTTACTTCTAGTAATGCTCCGGTTTTCTCTTTGTAGGGCTCATATCTGGTGTTTTCGGGTGGCATCTCTAGCTGAGCTCGTTCACACCAGGTCTGTTATTATGCATCATGAATTAATTGCAGCTTTTAACACTTGACATCTCCTGCAATGGTCCAGAATATGACAGGGTGGTACCGTACATCAGAACCGAACCCCCTCGGTGGTTTTTACTCCCTGACTGCATTTATGCTGCTCGAGGTTCAGCAAGGCACAGCCTCCCACCCCCCGCCTCCCTCTTGGAGCAGCAGATGTACTCCAAAGAGCAACACTGAAAGAATGGCTTAGTTGTTTTCTTGGTTGGTATAGGATGGATTCACTGTATGCTTAAATAGAGCAGTGGATCAGCAATGTGCTTATATAAATATGAGATGTGGTTATGCCTACATTGGTGAACGCATCTCCAGATTGTGCTGAGATCCCAGGGAAGATGTGCTCTGCCATGTGCTGCCTGAGCCTGGCCAGAGATCCCTTAGGGCTTGTAATTCATCTGAAACTCATGCATGGACCTGGAAGCAGTTTAGAAGCACTTTTTGATGGCTGCAGAAGAGCTCCCAGTCTTGGTCACTGTAAGGCTTACTGCCTTTTATTGGGCTGGAAGAGAAAGGTATTTCCTGTGTGTGTTGTAATTACTTCTTTTTATTAACAAAGAGGACAATGATTAAAAATACAAGAACTTTCAGAGTAATTGTCACATTATAGACTGGGAGAAAGGAATCAGTCCCACCTGTTACAATTATGTATCCCTACGAAACAAAGTGCAAAGACAGAAAAAATCGTGAGCTAAGGAACTCCTATTGGCAAGGAGTCCAAGACAAAGGACTCTCTGTACAGGAGAGGCAGAAGAGACAAAAGGGAAAACAAATAGGATGGCACCAGTCAACAACTGGTCTGGGAGATGAACTGTGAGGTGAAGTCCTGACAGGTTTTTGGACTCAGTAATGTTTGAAGGATGTCTGCCATCGTTGTGTTGCCGGGTGCCACCTGTGGATAGCAAAAGCAGGTTTTCATGATTACACTAATGACACATGATTTTAGCACCAATTTCTTCTCCTAATTGCTTGCTCCAGGCAGCAAGATGTTAACTATCCAGATCAAACTGGGATTGCCCTAAGTTAGTGATGCACTTGTAGAGATCTCAGGTGAAAAATAAGGCCTAAGAAAAGGGAGTTCCATAAAAGATATTACAGCAAACTCTTAGTGTACCAAGGAACTAGGGAGAGAAGGTGGCTTTGAATAATTTTGACTTCAAGAAAGGATGGACCAGTAACAAAAAAGGAAGGAGTTTGAAATAAGTCACTGTGGAGAGGAATTAATGGATTATGGAGTCACTGTGGCTTTTAGCTGTAAAATTGGATTATATAAAGAACATGAGTAAGGCTATATGGCTACAGCTTCATGGTTTTGGTTCTTTTTAAATCCTGCTTGTAACCTTAGCAGCCTGTTGTCTCTCTACTGAATACAAGAATTTGGAAGTGGGAAATCTCCTGTGGAAATTCAACTTCATAGCCTAATTGCTCAATGACACAGACAAGGTGAAAACCTAATTAGTGAGCCAACTTGAATGGTCCAGGTGTTACTGATTTGGTTTGAGACACCTTGAAAAAGAGACTTACTAAGTTCAGATGCAAGCAAAAGTTATAGCTTGTCATCAGCAATATATGCTGGCTAAGCAATGTCTAAGAGCTTTATAATCATAGACATAGTAACTTCTCATAAAACTTAGGATTATGATTTGTTGGACGATATTCCTTTTTTCTTTTTTTTTCCACAAGATTTAACTAATTCAATCTGTAAAATGAGGAACTGTCATAAGCAGAAGAAAGGCCAGGACATAATACTACATGGGCATAGTGACAAATGCTTCACAGAGTCTGGAAAAGGGGTCCTCAGGGCAAAAGTTGTAGATGTCTGGATATTCAAACAACAATTATAGTCCCACTACTCAGGAGATCTCAAAGTGTGTGAGAACAGTAGATGATGATGACTCAAACGTGTTATTGAACCAGATGTGCTAAAAATGACAGGGAGATTTGCACACACTCAGAACTCCCACCTGTGCTTAAATTGGGGCAATGACTAGAAAATATTCACTTGCTACTTATATGGGAGAACTGGTCTTCAAAATTGGTCCCATGAAATTCAATGAAAAAAAACCCAGGGTATACTAAACAGAATTGACACTGATACTTGTATTGACCCAAGTAAATGAAGTAATGTATAACATGACGTCCCACAGTGAAATCCAAAGGACTACAGCACTGAATGAAATTGCTCCCAAATTTCATCCATTTCATTATTTTCCTGGTGTAAGCTCCCAGGTTTGATATTGCAGGACAAACCTGGAAGCTGATACTAGGAAAACAATGCCAACAGCAAACTACCCCAATGACAAGGTCAGAAAAGAATCCTTCTGTGAAAACAGAAGTAAGAACATCTCAAGAGCCTCTTTTAGCTCTGTTTCTATATACTTAAATGAAAAAAAATATTTTAAATTAAACAAAAACTGTTGGTGCTGCGAAAATATGTTGATATGCAGAAGCAGGCTAACACTGTGTTTTTTCTTCTAGAACAGACAAGCAATCCTGCATACCACAGCACTTTCTTTCTGTGCAGATAAACCAGCTCAGGTATTCCTGAGGTGGTTTTGCATTGCAGTGTACATTTCATAAGAAAGGGAAAAGAACAGACAGTCTTCTCTACGCAGCCAGCACTGGCCAGAACTTGGAAAGCTCCTCATTCCACATGGATGCTGCTGGCAGTTAGAGTAGGAATACGTGACCCTAGGGCCAGTAGACACTCTGGCTAACCTATTTCATTTGTTTAGGATGCTTATGTTTTCTCCACAGATTTTCTAACTAAACACAGCGAGTGAATTATTTTTGGCGTATGTGATTGTTCTTCTCAAGCTGAATTTCCATATGTATTGCTTTACTGTAATCCTGATCTTTGCTTCTCGTCTCCTTCCTGTGTTTGTATTCCACAGAGCTGCTCCGTGATCCCACAGATACCTTCTGTCCTCACTTATTTTCCTAAATATCTGGCTGTTGTTCTGCAAGTGTCAACGACAAAACAAAAGCTTGTTAGGTCTTATGCTATTAATAAATATGGTGCTAATTATGTGTGTCTTTTAAAAAGACATGAAAAAAATTTAATTAGCTCAAAATCTGGATACATTTTTTAAAGTTACATGTGTGTATGCTCTAAGTAGACACTGATTTTGAAGAGTCACCAACCTACTTTTTTGTGTATGCAGCTGTGTCACACTGCAGCTTGTAAAAACTGTGGAATCCTAATCTTTCAGCCTATACTATGTAGATGAACTTCTGAAAAACTCCTACTTGGAGATCACGTACCTTTTAGGTGCTTATGCTGTTTCTAGTAGCAATAAAAAAATATATTTTTTACTGTTGATGTATACTTAGGCACTCAGTTTTCCCCGACAAGTCCAGACTATTTAACAAAAAATTATGTGTGTAAATTAGAATAAAGATATGAATTTCCAAAATTACTCCATGAGACAAATCAGGAAATAATAGAGTATTAATGATAATTCTGGACACCCAGACCATTTTTATTTCCTCCATGCCTGAGATTTTTAACTTGCAAAGCCTCTGGGGGGAAATGTGAAGTTTTCCTTTGGGTAGGTCTATTTGTCATTAATGGAAATGTTTACGTTTTCTGAGTAAATTGAAAAAAAAAAAATAATTTCAGCTTCAGATCTCGTCGTTTTCAGTGCAGCATCACTATCCTCACAAAGATTTGCTTTGTCTGCTTGAGCCCCAATTTCGGCCTGAATTCTCTCATGGAACTACATCTCCCCTAATGCATCTGTGGCCATGTGGGTGCCAAGGTGGCCCCTCTGGCAGCCTGTGGCCAGGGCAGCACCGTGTAGCACTGTGGGAGATGTAGGCTGAGCAGCTCAGCCAGGGAGGAGGGGACCGGGCTGCTCCCAAGTGGAGCTTCTGGAAGTACAGCAAGGTAACAAATCCGTAAGAAAAAGGCTGCGTTGTGAAATGGGCTCACAATTTGTTTCACTAAGGAAGAAAAAATAAAAAAATAAAAAAAAAGAAACCAAACCGAACCAACTTTCTTCTTGGAAAATACTAAAAATAAATATGTAAAGATGTAGCCATCTTTGAACTGAAAGTTCTTACCCTCTTTTCTGGGGAAGAAAAATCGACCAATTAAAAAACTTGTTCAGTTTAAGACAAAAACTAATGTTGGTGTACAAGAAATAGCCACATAGGGATCATCCCTCTTTTTGCTAGCCTTTCGGAAGCAGCTATATTCCTTATTATTAAAGAGTAAGGTAGAGTTAACTGCAACTTAAAATTAGTCAACATGGTAATGGGCAGAAACCTTACTCTGACCTCAAAAACTTGCAGCCTGAGTTCTGTGCTGTTATTTCACAGGTGACAGCATAGAGCTACTCCTACTTTTCTGTACACATCTGCCTGTGTTCATCAGAGAACAATGATGTTTTCATTGTTGGCAATTCCACAGCCAGCACAAAATTTGAAATTGAACTTGAAATGTTGCTGGAAAAGTAACACCAGCTTCAGGAAGGTGTACAGAATAGTCACCTTCATTTAAACCCCATACCAGAAATGGTGAGGGCTGTTTTGAGGCAGAATGTTGCAGCACTCTGGCATGAACTGGATCACGTTTACTGTTTGAAATCCAGTCTAGAATTTCACTTAACTGTTCTTCAGATACAGAACAAAGCTTTAAGTGTTGTTCTAGTGAGTCTTGATCTTTATAATGATGTTTTTCAGTGAAAAATGGGCAAGCTGAAAAATAACACATGCTGCTTTGCCTTCCATAGAGAATGCAATGCACAAGCTTCTTTGATCATAATTTATTCAGCTTTATCAGGAAAAAAACTTAATCAGCAAGAAATCTGAGTAAAAATCTGAAAGAACACAAACAGTGTGTAATAAAAGGAGACAATAGTAAAAATAAATTTTAAAAAATCCATTGGTTTATCTTCTCAGTGTATAAATGTGTCTAATTCTACTTTAAATTGTCTTATAACATGGGACAGAAAGTCTTGTCAGCTCTGTGCCACTGTCCCTATGTAATACACAATGGGGACATTTCAAATAATTTTACTGACATTTAGAAGCAATTTAAATATCAGTAAGTATCCTGTAGCAAGTTTGTGAATATTCAGACATACCTGATTTTAACAAAACTTTTACAGCATGGATGTTGTTTTGCTTTCAGTGTAATTTAATAGGTCTTTTGGGATCTGCCATGTTTTAACATCTGGGAATCATCACATGTTGTCTCTTGATCAATGAGGCAACAGGAAAGGCATGATGTGACACAGATGTTAAATATGGCAATACTCCATGGACCAACTGGATCACAAATGGGAATGATCAGACCTTAAGAAATCTGATTAAGATTCATTGACTGGATAAAGTTCAGTATTGTTTTTTTCTTGCAGTCCTTACCTGTCCTGGTAACACTGACTGTTATAGGGTATTATATGGGTATTATTTTAGAAACTGGTTCATTTGGAGGAACAAAATGATGGAACTGAAGACAATGACTTTTTCTGTTAAATACTTTAAAGGAAGATGAATACAATTTGCCAGGTCCCTGCTGTCTCGTCGTGAAGATTAATGTCTCCTACTGTATAACTCTGCCACTCCTTGTAAAACAAAGAACACATAAATCAAATGTATTGCATTAGTTTAAGCATCGTGGTTAATTGAGTAACTGCCACCATACCAAGAAAATTTTTTTTCTTCCTCATATGCTAAGAAATGTCATGTATTTATTCGTTTCTCTGTTAACCATGAATGCCACCTTCTGGCTATGTACAGAAACACCCTGGAAGAATGACAGGGAAGAAAACAGTTTTCATTCCACAGTTACCAGACAACCGTTTCAATTAAATACATATTAAATATGTGTCAAATACAGACATGTTTGCTCGTTGAAATGCAAAGGCACTCAGATATTTACTTTTCTAAAGAAAAAATATAGTTTAAAACAATAAACACATCTGACATTGACTTTCAGTAGAAACAACTTGAAAACTGTTGTATTTAGAAGCAGCAGCTGAATCAATATCACAAATGAAATTCTGACCTAACTGAAGCTGACAGGACTTTTGCCACTGACTTCAGTGGGGCCCAAACTTCCAGCCTGTAAAGCTGCTCTCATCAACTGGGGTTTGAATCTTAAAAAGATTTTAAAGGAGGCCAGGTATATATATTCTTCTGCTATTCAGTGGTCACAGGATTTTAAAGAGGAAATTGGTCCTGCAAAACAACAATGGTAAAGGTTTTCAGAGTCACAGACTTGTTTCCTATCACCAGACCAGATTAGCTGTTGCTTTTATTGCTTGAAGTCCAGCGATGGACTTAGAGTTGTTTAGTGTTGCTAGTAGAGGTAGGAAAAAGCATGTCATATGTCATACCAGAACATGATTCTTGAAGCAATCATATTATTGAGGTGTAATAGACTCCCAAATTAAAGTGAAATTCTACTCTGGCTGCTAAAATGATATACAGACAGCAGGGAAAACAAGGCAGTGAATTTCTGCCACCTGAGAAAGCACGTAAGAAGCATTTCTCCAGTGCCTGAAAAAGAACATTTGGGCACACGGTAGCTGAAATCCTCTGCAGTTACATTTTGCTTTAACTCTACTGAATTTAATTTATCCCTTATTTTTTCACCTAGATATTCCAGATGTATGATCTCTTGCACTTATATTCTCAAGTCATAGTTAAAAATAATTTCAGTGAGCCAAATCCTTTAGATATACCAGTGGGAAATCAGGCATCTCTTCATAACTTCTTTTTGGTTATGCCTATCAATCTCTTTGCTGAGTAAAGTATAAGATGGTAGAAATTGTATGCAAATCACTTAAACTTAATGTAGACACTTGACAACTTTTAATTTGCCTGATCTGTGGTCTAATATTTTTAATGTTGTCAGGTATGCACTCATTTCAAGGAATTAGCAAATCAGCAGATATTGGAAAAGAGTAAACAATAATGACAGTTGCTGTATATTAATAACTGATGTCTGACTTGTTTGATAAAAGTAGTTTTCCTTAAAATTAAAAGCTTGCTAAATTAGTATGGAAGATACAGGAGAGAAACGATGAATTTTCTTAGTTTTCCTTTTTAACGTTATGTTAAATGCAATGATTTCTATATGCTGCACATCTGTGGTTCTTCTGCAATAAATAAAATCAACATGAAGATTTATCTGATTTTTTTCACTCCCTTCTTTGGAAGAAGAAAACAAAAGAAAAGATGAGGATTAAATCAAAGTTAAACTACAGCTCTGTTCTTCCTACAGTGCCACACTTGATTTTTTTCCTGATAGATCATCTTGCAAATATGACCCAGACACTGATACAGGGAAGGCAGGTAACCAATTACTCAATCCATCTGTACAAATGTCCATAGAGTTTGTTATTTTTCTCACCTGATATCTGAGAGATCTGTAAGAAACCATTTATAATTTTGACATGTATACATTTTGACATATATACTCGGTAATGGAAAGCATGTGAATCCCACCTTTTTGTTTTCTTTTTCTTTTCAACTTTGACTTAAAACATTATAGGCTTTCTAAGAGTCTTAAGTACTATGCTAATTCCTTTACTGTGCCACAGGGACAACAGTGTATGTTGGGTGACTTCGTAGGTTTTTTAAGGGGAAGGAGGGGCTGAGGAGACAAGTGCTCAAAGCAAAGAGAGAAAATTGTTACAACGTGAGATAAGCTGTTCCGACAATTTAATGTTAGTGATGCTATCTCCTATCTGTAGATGGCAGTGATCTTCCACTGCCTGCTTTAGGAAGAACAGAGTGGTGGTGCTAAAATCCTAAAATTAAAACCACTATGCAAAACAGATGTGGGGAAAATAAGTTGTGAGGTTAACTTAATTCTAGATACCAATCTTCTTTTTAAATTCAAGCCTACTTAAAGAATATAGAAAGATACAGCCTTTATTGTATTTCCTTTGTGTAGTTAGAAAATATGTCATGCCACTTAGAACCTTTACATTTCTGTATAGAAGGTTTTTGATGACAAATTCCAGAAAATGATGTTTGGGATCAAAACCCTACATTGGCATGCTGGACACCTTGTACATACCTTTGATACACTTCATTCTTTTGAACAGGTTTACTCAAATAATATCTAAATTTTTCCTCCCAAACCTTGCTGGGTACTTAGCTATGTCCTTCAGCAAGCCCCTACCAGCTGTTTAATTTTTAAGTGTTTTTCTCTTGACACTTACTTTTCACTTTCATTCAAATAAAATGCAGTAAACAGAGTGTGTAAGGCTGTCAGAGTATTCCTTAGTGAAGGGCATAATGTGAAGTCTTTGAAGCCAGAGTGAGAACTTCTCTTCATTTCAGTGGCCTTAAAACCTTGCCTCCCAAAATCTACCTTGCTTGGTGACTGGCAGAAAGAATTTTCAAAATGTAACACAGCCCAAGATTCCTTTTAGTCATTATTTTCAGTTGTGGTTTGTCTTTTTCTTAATTATTCTGCCTATAGGATTTTAAAATCTGATACTTTTCATTAAGATCAACCTAAAAAAACAAGTTCTACTTTAAGCATCAGTTCTATTTTCAGATTTTAGGTGGTATCTAGACAAAAAAAATGTAGATGACGGGTGTGAAAGGATTTAAAAAAACATCTAAATACCAAATAGCATTTTATAATTTGCTTCTGAAGATTAAAAATATCAATGAGACTTTGGGTTTTGTGGGCAAGAAGATACCTACAAATGTGTGTATATGCAATGTGAGACACAGAGGACATCCACCAGTTGATTTTTAAATATCCATTGTTTTCAGTGGAAAGTGTATCACCGTAAAGAGGAAAAAATACAGAACTATTCATCTGTGTCTAAGACAACCCCGTTTACTTTGAATGGCATGAGCATTAGGTACCTTAGAGTGACTCCAGGTAGAGATATTCCTCAGCTCAGTTTTGCAACATCAGTACACCTAATTTGCAGTCACTCTTGTTTCACTGTAGTTGAGTGGAGTCTTGTCACTGGTACCTAGCCAGTGGCAATTTTGACAACTTCCAGTGCAGAAAGTCAGTAGAAATTACTGTGCATCACTTAAATCGTTTTTGGAAAGCTTAGCTGGGAGTCATTTCCTTTTCCACAGGAACATATCACATCCAATATTTTCTGGAACAAAAAGGACATATAATATTCATCCCAATAGCAAGCGTTCCACTCATTCCAGTAGGAAGATAAAACAAGCTACCTGACATCACTGCCTTAAAAGCTTTCTGTACATGCATCCTACATTTCCTCCTCTGAATTTTGTCATCTCTTTTTTGCCTTGCCAAATAGCTTTTCCTCTTCCCTACTGACCACATTCTTTAGTTCTTTGAAAAACTGCAGCAGTTTTACTATCTAATCTATCCATATTGCTTAACATGCAGTTCTGCAAAGGGATTTGTTTTATAAGTGAATGCTTCATCTTTTATATTTCATCGTTAGAAAAATAAAGCATTAATCTCTTCCCAGCATGCAGTACTCAGTTTCATAGTATGTATCTTCTATTAAAAAGATGAGAAAGGGCAGCTAAGGAAGGATGTATGGCCTTATTCCCTGTTGTGGAATGTGGATATATTCAGACTTGCTCTTTTCCCTCACACTACTGGCATAGAAAATATGGCACGATACAGAAAATTATTTTTTTGTAACCTGCTCATATTGCAATCCCCACAAAAAAGGACTACTGTGAGATATTAAGTAAAACTTAGGTTTAATATATCCACTCATGCTCTAAATGCACACAGTAAGGTTCCTCCTTTGGGAGTTTCTCTCAACCACTTAATGAAAATGTCAACATCAGTATTTTGTGAAAACATTAGTGTAGCAAGTCTGTGGCTCAGTTTGCTTTAGATACACTTGCAAAATTGCAACATGAACTCCAAGTGTGCTGGGACTCTGCATAACTCTCCCCCAGCTTCCAGTCATGCTGCCTGGCTTGCACTGTTACTGTCTGTCCTTCCTCCCTCCTGCTTCTTCCCATTCCCATTCTCCTCCTCCCTCTCTTGATGTTGCTAATTCATTCCACATGCCCTTGAATATGTACCATGTAAGCTGCTGTTTTGCATTCAACATTTGTTTATCCTGGGCCTTATCACAGTATCTGAGAATCTCATAACTTTCACAGATTTTTATCCCCTTGAAGCCTTTGTGAGACAAGGAAGTAGCTGTCAGGTTACAGGTGGGGAGTGGTCACACTGCAGATTAAGTGAGGTGCTCAGAACCCTGCTCAGCCGTGGGAGCTGTATTCAAGTATTTCTTGGCTCCTGATCTCCTGTATAGATTGAATATTCCTGTCAAACTGCATCTCCTGTAATGCACCACAGTCTCCTTCAGCGTGAGTATGGGCCATCACTCTGCCCTTTTGGGCTTCAAAAACTTCTGGAATATGTGGCTTGGCTGGGGAGACTTTCTGTATCAGAACAGGGACATGAGACAAATTCAGAAATTTCAGAAAGCCCCATTGTGACTTTTCAAAGTCCAAATTTATGGATGGGTAGAAAAGGGAATGTGTGTGGGAACTGGTTCAAGTCTCTGACCTACATTTCCATTCCCTCACAAGAAAAGCATTGTGGAGGGAAAAAAAAAAAAATCAAATTCATGCAAAGCAGATACTTTAATCAAAAACAGTTAATAATCTAAAAAATTTTGGCCTCTGAAGAAAATAGTGTAGTGACCCTAGTTGTATGACACACTGGAAGAAATACCACATAACCAATAAAGATTTCACTATGCTTAGTTTTTTTTTTTTTTTTTTTTTTCAATAAAATTCACCTACCAGTACATCATCACAGTTAGAATAGTTTCTTAGTGTTGAGCTTGATTTGATTTTTTTTTATTTTTTTTTTTTAAGTTGTCAATATATAAGAATGTGTATCTGTGTTTTACAAGTCAAAGGGGAGTCTTCCAAAGCAGGGAAAGGAAGGACCACATAAGGACTGAGGGTACCAACATGTGAAATATGGGTGCCAGTTTATTAAGTATTCTGATTTAGCCATGAGATGAAGCTCCACGCTGCACAGCTCTGCTGATACTTGAGGCAGTGACCTCTGAGGCTCTCATGTGACTGGGCTGCCAAAGGGCTGTCTGGTCCACCAGGGTGCCACTTGCCTTTGATTTATCTTTGAGTTTGAGGAATTCTTTTTTTCATCATAGTAAGAAAATCCTATTTCAAATTCATTATTAGAGCTATCTATGCTCTCTGGCCCCAGTGGCTAGATCCCAGTAACTAGATACGTATTTTCCATGGATGTAGGCACTGATTTTAAAACAAACCTCATGCAGATAGATCTCTGGTTCTCCTTGCTAATGAAGGGAGACGGGAAAGAGAAGAGAAAGGGAATATATAACAGTTCACTTACCTGAGAAAAGCTGTGCAGCTGGGTGTGATCTGTTGTGTAAAGCAGAAGATATGTGTCTAATCAATTGTACTCTCTTGAAACCTTAAAAAATAGTGGTTCATAGCAAATTTCATCATACAAACTTGGGGATAAAGTAAACATTCCAACTATTTCTGCACTTTTATGCAGACCAAATAAAGTCATGACATATAAAGTAAAAAAAAAAAAAAATAAAAAAAAAAATCAAACCCAAAACTGAACAAAGTGTTTGTATTTGTGTAAAACTACTCTGGCAGTGAGTCCATATCTCCTATTCTTAGGACTCAGACTCCTTAGCCTCATGAAAATATTCCAAAGCTGACACACAGGAAAAGTCTGCATTCTGCTGCAAGCATAACTTCCACTGAACTGTGTAAAAATAAGGCAAGATACAATGTCAACTTGAAAAGGTTAAATTAGAGTCTTTGTACATTTGCTGGGTATTACATAAAATCTTTTTTTCAGTAAATCAGCTTAGTGCTATTTTCTGTTCAGTGTTAAAAATATTGCAGTACAAACAAAAGTTTCTATTACTGTCACAAAACAGTGAAGGTAGCAACACGATAGGCTACAATAAATATTTTAAATGTCACCAGTAATCTGATCAGAGGGATTAATCTGTCTGATGAAGTTTTGCAGAAATTGACTCTGCACTCAGCTGCCTGAAATCACCCACATAACTTCTTCTCTACTAAATATTGTATGCAAGAGAGAGAGTTAGGAGAATATTGTCACCTTCTCCATCCTCACATCAGTTAAAGCTGACTGCTGGACAGTCAGATGGTGTGCAAGGAGCACAGTCCAACTAGTTTCAAGAACTGTGACTAATACTGAGCTACACAAAAATAAACAGCATCAGCTGTTCAACTGAATGTAACACAAAGGGCATTGCACCTTGCTGGATTTTCCTCAAAAACTTGAAAAATATTACCTTGGGCATAGAGAGAGAATGCAGTGTAGTCAGCCTTGTACTTAAGGCTGTGATTCCACTACACAGGACTAGACTTGAGAGGATGTTTGTTACTTTCTTGACTGGGTTTTTCATTATGTTTTTATTTTCTGAGCAAAGCACTTTCTCAACAGCATTTTATTCTGCTTTTTTCTTCATATTTTCAGATTCATAAATAGATGGATGCATTTTATAAGAGTTCCAACCCGTCCTGAGGAGTGACTGACTTTTATAACTCTTGCAGTATGTGCAGTTAATTGAAAAGTTCTCCTCTCTGTGTGTTTTCTCTAAACAATAGAGAAGAGACTTATTTTAAACAGAACCTGATCCAAGTATGTGTGTAAACTTGAGAGAATGCAATAGAGTTATTTATGAGAGGATGAAAATATTAAGTATTATTTATACAGTGCCAAATATATTCTTGGTTCTTATCTGTTCTTACAAGCAGCACTTTGTTCATATATTGGAGAAGCAATTTGAAGCCATGGCAGCTGAGCTACAGTAATTTTGATATAATGGCAAGGAAACAATGCCAACAAAGTACCTTTTATGTGTGTGTTAACTTAGCTTTGGTTGACAGTGTGCCCAATGCAAAACATATACAATACCTATAGGAATGATAAACACAGCCTTTCCCAAAGAAGACTTTATTCATTTCTATATCTTAGTAATTAAATTAGTGCATAATTTCATCAATCAATTCCTTATCTATAAAAAGGATTCAGCAGGACTTCTGTGAGTCTTGTCCAGACACATTTCACTGTCTTTTGAGCAGAATCTCTCCTGCTAGAGAAATTGCACCACACCTGCTATCCCAAGACTGAAGCCTCAAAGTACAACTGTAATAATCAATATACTATGAAACAATTTTTTTTATAGTAGCTGCAGCCCTTAAGACTTCAAACAAGGAATAAAAAAAATAGTTTGACTTATAGAAGATATGAAGGAAAGAGTTCTGGTTGTGCTTTAAAATATCTTAGTAACATTTTCTGAACCTCTAGACACATTTACTATGATCACATCCCTTTTTAAGTCTTGCACACTAACACTGTCTTATTAACTTTTAATATATGAAAAATATGCACTATAGGAAATGTAATGTTACTAATGAGGTAAAGATCTTCCCCTTCATTGTTATTTCCTGTCCATCTCCCTGGTAAGTAACCATGGATCTTTGTATATGGACACGTACAAGATAAGTGGAAGAGCTACTTACCCATCTTCAGTCCCTGCGGACCTTGATTAGATAGTAAAAAAGCAGAGGCCACATCAAACCAATGCTCTACAGAAGAAACCTGAAGAGGTGCATTAAAATTCTGCCCTTGTAGTGCCAGCTAGTGAGATTTTCACACATGGGGAATACAGACTAGGATATCCTAAAGGTAACAGATCTTGCAAATCACAGTTGTGTCCCATCACCTAGTAATTTTCAGTAAGATAAACACAACGAAATCTGAAAAAAAAAAAAAAAAAAAAAAAAAAAAAAAAAAAAAAAAAAAAAAAAAAAAAAGAAAACAAAACAAAAAAAAAACAAACCAACCCTTTTCTTTATGGGGCATCACACACAGCTTCCAGATATTTTTCTGCAAGCCGCATACATACAATTCTCTAATATAAAATGCAACCCTTCTGCAATCTAATCAATCTAATCTAAATGTGTTGCAGAGAATCCTTTCTTGGACCCCAGTGTTTTGGGGTCCAGTAGGTGTTCTTACCAAGGTGCAAGGACAGCACTCCAAAAGTTGCCCTTAGAATCAGTTAGTCTATCTCGGTGCTAATGCTCCAGAGTCAACTATCCTCTTCCTCAGGCTGCTCTAGAGTGAGCACTCCATGGGTTTGGAAGCTCACCCTTTATTGGTCCCCCAATTCTGCTCATGTGCAGTTGGGACCAGCCCTAACTGGGCACAGGTGGGCTTAACAGCATCTCATGCCTTCCTCCTCCTCACTGGCAACACCTGGTTGCGTTCACCTGGTTGCCTCTGCAAAAATGCTTTAGTAAATGGACATGGCTGGGGAGGCCTGAGACAAAGATGGTGAGTCATGGTCTGCAACAAGTAATGCCTCAGCTAAGTGGTTGATTTTTAAAAAATGCACTTATTAATCATGACTAAATGGTCTAAAGGTCACTGGTGATCAATATTTCAGACAGAATAGCAAATCATAACACCCCTTTAATACAAAGGCTTTGAAAATTTGGTTATAGTAACTGAAAACGAATGGGGGAGATGAACCTTTACATGTGCCTCCACCAGTTCACAAGTGGTAGTAAGGTGCCTGCAGGTTAGAGAAAGGATTGCTATCCAGATATCCCTGCAATAGAGCATGTCTACAAGGCTTATAAAAAAAAGGAGGACTTCAAAAGATGTAGTATACTCCTGCAATTAAGCTAAGAAAGCTTCACAAGATGTGAACTCTATATATGTTGAGAAAATAATTCATTTCATTTTAATCTAATTTTTCTTCCAAAATCATTGTTACTTTTGTATTCCCTCAGATTCCCATGTAGCAAACTTTTATATAGAATGATAGCTAAAGGATGTATGTGCTCACAGAGGAGAAAATTCAAAGGTAAAATACAGTCTATATAGCTCAGGGATGTAAAAGGAATTTTTCTAAAGTGCTATTGGCTTCTTCTAGAGTCCAATGGCAAAAG
This sequence comes from Florisuga fusca, assembly GCA_038090715.1. NCBI lineage: Eukaryota > Metazoa > Chordata > Aves > Apodiformes > Trochilidae > Florisuga > Florisuga fusca. Next base: position 2,602,249 of record JAAWXA010000009.1, read on the forward strand.
AACACAGATGAGAAAGCTGGCACTGGTGTTGGACATGGTGGCTTCCATTCATGTGATATATGAGCAGTTATTTTTATTCAGATTCATTAATGCATTCTTGTTTGCTCTTTGCTTTTTTTTCAGTTCCAAATCTTAACAATTGTTATTATTTTCAGAACAGAAATCCTAGAGAAAGAAGGAAGGGTAGTTCTAGTATGGCCATGTAAGTGTAAAGGCAAAAGTGTCTATTCTATTTACTTCAGAAAAGCTTCTTTTAATACTAAATATACAAGCTCTCAGTCATTATAAAGTAATCTGTTCTCTTTTTTTAAAAAAGCTATTCTCAAGAATAATAAGACAAACTCAGTAAAAACTGGCTTATGTAATTTGTCAAAATTGAAACAAGAAGTATCCCAAACCAGCAAACCATACAGAGCAGACCAAGCTCTGAATTAAAGCCAACTCATGTGAATTTCAGGTCAACCAATGGCTAATAGCAGATCCACAGGGATTAGAAACACTGCCTGCTACTAAACTGAGCAACCAGAAATGTGAGCTCACTCACCCATTGAAGTCATGTTGAACGTTTACTGAAGCACGACTTAAATCAATACACTGAATTTCAGATAAACTGCTGGAATTTTTTCAGCAAATGAATACAATAAAATCTGATTTAAAGGGGGCTATTTAGGTCTCCCTGATATCATCTACTGTTTAAACTTTTCTGAGAGGTTGACTCAATAGGAAACCGCTTTGTAGTCCTACCATGAACTTTAGATTTCCTGACCTCCAGCGACATGGAGGCTAATTGCAGTTTTCCTGGATGTCTGAAAATGGATCTTTTTTGGGATGGCCCATTGGGCATTTTGTTACTACCTGAAGTGCAGTCCTGTGTGTGCTGAAATTTGGTTTCCATAAATTAATAACATTTGGTAAGTGCCAAGAATATATGATCTCTATCCATGCAGAGAATAGGTGATCTCTATCCATGCAGTGTTACCACATCCTTGCTCTTGTTGACTGATACATAGATTCCTTAGATTAGGCTGTAGGAAGTACCAGAGGGATACAGGTTTTATTTATAAGCTCCAGTGCACCTGCTCATTATTCATTTACAATCATTATAATAATTTATTTTATAAATCAAATAGCTTCCACTGATTTCCTTCCAATTTACAGAGTGAGCTATCTTCTGCCCGTTTTACACCACCTACTTAAGATTGCTAAGCATATTAAATCTATTTCTTATTCTGTAGGATGAAATTGCATTTTTTAACAACATTTTTATTTTAAAATTCCTTTCTAAAGTCTAGTAAAAGAAGATGACAAGCCAACTATAGTATCAGCCAAGGCTGATAAGGCAGGAATCACCATTATCTTAGCTTTGCTTTAAAACAGAAGCAAACAAACAGAAAGAATATATCAACCAACTAGACTAAAATACCCTTCCATGAGGAAAACAATGAATAAAAGGTAGTACTTGCACAATTGTACAGACTGTTCTGAGAAACAGTACTCCTGAGCTTAAGGAAACTCACTGGGATCTGGGTCACTGGGTTAGAAAGAACTGAGTTAGTGAAAGAATGATTACAGAAATGCCAATTTAGTAGCCCAGTTTGACAAGACAAATAGGGAAATTTGATTTCAACAAAATGTTTCTGACATTATTAAGTTACATACACTGCAGCTGAAAACAATTTGATAAAATTAACAAAACAAAGGATGGGAAATATAAATCCACCCTCTCTGCACCACTTCTTCTCCATATATATCCACACTGTCATAATTCTGGAAGAATGTATGCAAAATGTATATATCTGGGCTCTCTGCAAGAGCACCACACAGAAACAACAAATTCAAAATCAATTGTGCAAATGAAATTTGTTTTTAATCTCTCTTTACATTTCATACTAAAAATAAAAGACAAAAAATAAAAGTAGAAGACTTGTAAAAATCAATTATCAGATTACCATAGAAGTTTTTTAGTAAAACTTTAAAATACGTAGCTAAAACTCCTGAAATACTTTATGTATTTTTCAACAGGATATCACAACAGAGTAAGACAACAGCAAGCAAACACTGCTGCCTTAAAAAATCTGTTCACTTACCATGAATGCTATGCTACATTAAAATACAAAAAAATCAACAGGTTCCCTCTTCAGGCAAGGCCTTGTAGCACTGTGCTACAATCCATTGCAAGTAGATTCATATTATTGTAAAAAACTTGGGATGGCAAAAGGGTAACATTGCTTTAAATAGCTGGAATGAAAATTTTATTCCAAGTGGGTCATATTGGGTATTCCTAGCATTGCATGAACGACTTTGGCTTTCAGTCCATTGCATTGGATTGGGCTTTACCTTGCAATTCTATGTGATCTCATAGTGAATTATTACAAAGAAAGTATAAATGTTAAGGATGATGTGATATTTAACTTATCATGCAATAGAGGACTGTGATCCATATTTTACCAGTGAAAGGACTGAGATACAGACTGGTTGAGGAATTTGACCCAGAAAAAAATATCAAAGGTGAGAACTGAACACCTCCCTCAGGTTCCAAAGTTGTGCCTTAGCCAGACAAATTCCTTACCCTCTACCTGGTGTTCAGACCAGACATCCCCCCTGAAAGTCTGTCACAACACTCTTTTGTCCAGAGATTCACTCTAAATATATGCAAAATTACACGTTAAATGCTCACCTTTTGAGTCCACAGAGACATTTTTGGAAGGTATTTTCTCAGCATTTCCTTTCACTGACATCTGAACTTTTTTTTTCCCCCTAGAACAGAAGACAATCCTACTTAAGTAGTAAATTGCTACACAAGTTATTTATTCACAGTTCCTATATATTTACAGTCTTAATTAAAACTACTGTTATAATTTAAACAAATTGGTAAAATTATTTTAATACTAATCATGTAGAAATGAAAATCAGACCCACAGGTAGATCTTGTGCTCACTACAGGTAAGAGGCCACAATTTGAAAAAACTTACAAAGATTTCAGCAGTCAGTAGAGCAAGCCTGTGGTCAACAGGACAAAAACTGTAGCTTGTTTGACTTCTGCAAAGCTACTGGGGCACTTAAATCCCCAATGATCTAGTCCATCTTGGACAGTTGGGAATTTTGTGCTACCACTCACTGGGGCCAGCATTTTATATTTGGTTTCTCTTTTCTTTGCTAAGGTCCACAAAACCTTACACAAAACCTCTGCCTCAAACTGACTTGTGAATTAGCCCCTAAAAGAACACTGTATTGGCAGTATGTACTGTAGGCAGAATAATCTCAGTTCTCTGCCATATGGCCCGTGTGGTATTTAAAAAAAAATGAATGATTGCTGCATTATTGTTCTGCTTTTCCCAGCAGCTCTTGGGCTGACTGTATATCTTCGGGTGTGTTAAGATATCATGCCAGAATAAAATCTCCCTTATTAAACAACTCCCAATAGCTCTGATATCACTTTTAATTTATATTATAATTGGTGATTATTATTTTTTTTCCACAAGTGCATCTGGAGCTGAGAAACAGTTTTATGGGGGAAGCAACCATGTGTATTAAATGACACCATTCCATGGCTCTTGCTTCTTGGTTCAATCTGTCCTCTTTTACCAGAGTGTCCAGTTGAGTCCCACAGCTTCTGGACAGTTCTTACTGTTTTACCTAAAGCAAAAAATTCCTGGGAATGTCCACAAATCTGAACCGGCATCTGTTCTTTTCCTGTTGTTTCTTCTTTGAAAATATAAACAGAATGTTAATTACCTTGCCCTGATTTTATCCTGCTGCTCAGTTTGCTTCCTTTTAACTTCTGAATCTATTACCACCTGCCAATTTGTCTAATCCTGTATTCTGGCAGATACAATGTTCTAGTTGAGATTCCTGCAATTATTCTGAAGGAAAATGAGCCATATTCTACTAGGACAACAAGACTCAGAAATTAACATTTGTTAGAAATCTTACTTCATTATTTGCACAATTTGGAGTCTACACACTGAAAATTATTTCATAAATTTGTTCATGGATGTAATCTGATGGGCCTGATAAACTCTCACGTGGAATAAAGTGAGTAACAGGCTTTGAAGATTTGTGCCTCCACCACTTTCGGACCCCTGTCCTTATTTTTGTCATGTTTTGTTCTTAAATGAATAATAAAGTAGAACTTTAAGTAATCTGAAGATTCCTACCAATTTTTCAGCACACACAGATGAAAAAACCTGATTCAGCATTTTAACACGTGCTTAATTCTGTAATTGCATGCTGTGCTAAATTAGAGAACTGTGCTCAGGTTTCATATTACAAGGACTACTTTATACAGGAAAGAAGGAATATTTTATGCTACATTTTAATAAATAATTAATATTAAACTACATCTGTTAAATAAAGGTTCAAACTTGCACAGTGCCGTAAGCTCCCACTGGATGGTGTTTATCGACTTGCAAAATCAGGATCTGGTACAATGATACTTGGAATGCTCTTCTGTTTCATACTGTGCCAGTTCAATATTGCTAACTACAGGTGTTTAAAAAGCATAAAGTGGTCCATCAAATATCAAAAGATTAGCTTGATGCTTGCCAGATTTTTGAAAAAATAAATAAATAATTCTGGGGCTCTGCTTATTTGCCTTTTGGTTTTTGATACTCCAGGGTTCAGTTGGCTCATGTTTTCATGTTTTATCTCTAACCATAAAGGTTAGAACTCTTTTTTGATGGAAGCTGAAGTTTGCATCTACTCAATAGCCTGCAGGAGCAGATGTTAAGAAAACATAAAATATCATTAATGCTCATGGGAAAATCATAAAAATGGGCCCTGCTGCTTGATAACTTACTGATTTACAAATTTTAGTAATAGACATCGGTGCTTTGAACCACTGATGTGAATTAGCCAGGTTCTACTACTTACTTAATAGTCCATGTTCCTTGTGGCACTGAAATTACAGTGGCTCAGAAACCTGCCCTATGACTGAACACATTGCTGCTTGCCATGTGAATCTGCAACAGTGAGGTTTTTACATTTTATGGCTGGAATAGAAACATTATTTTATGACTAGATTAAGCCTATTAAGAAAAGAGTATTTACTCCAATTATCTCAGTAATGTCGTTTTCCTCTCCTATTTCAGTTTTTTGCCTCCACTGAGAAGCTCCACGAAGTCCAATTTCACACCATGGATTTTCACTGTTTGTTATTTGAGGGATGAGACAGACACAGCTATTTTGTGAGCCAGAAGAAACAGTAAACCAGTGGCCATGTACATCTTTTGGTTTGTCTCAAACATAGGCTCTACTGAAGCAAGAAACATGAGGTGGATTTGTTGGAGGAATGAACAACCAAGTAGACAAAAATGAATATACACCAAGACCCTTTGACTGCATGCAACAGCACTGCTCCAGCGATGAGCTTCTCTGAAGAACTGAGAATTCAATTTGGAGACTAATTCCCCTGCCATTTTTTCATCTGTTTGGATTAGCTGTCCTCAAGAGTTGAAAAAAAAAAAAAATCTAAAACTTTTGAACCCGTTTTACCCTCTGTACCGTGAGAAGAGTAAAAATTATTTTTTTCACAAGCAGATGTAGGGCTTTAATTGGGTGATGGGTGATGTAGAGATTTAAAAAACTCATTCTGTATCTCATGCCTTACCACCTGTGCATCAGAACACACACAAAAAAACCCCAAACCAAACAAAAAACCCAAAAAAACTTGAGAATAGAGTAAGTCTTTTTTTTTCATTATCTTTTAAAATTTCTTATGTGGGTAAGTTGGTATAGTAAATATAAATAAACTATGCGTAAACCCACCAAATTTAAAGGTGATGATTTTATAAACTGAATGAGTAATAACAAAAAACATTTCACATTTTGAGATACTCAAATGTGCAGATTTTCTCTTTACTCTTCCATTCAGTTTCGCTTTATTTCAGGATTAATAAACTGACATGCCTAAATTACTCCTGAAGTAGTGAATCAGTATTTGTGTATCACCTGCTGTGACTGTGCTCTGTGAAGCAGTCTCAGCACATGTATTACTGTACTGTTACATTTGGCATGTTTGTTTCCAAGGATCAGTAATGACTATTAGCATCTGAAGAAGCAGAAAACTATTCAGCCCCTTAATAATATACAAATATTTAATATTCTAAATATTAAGAATTAAGTGTTCTGAGTATCTGTATCAGTATCACACAGAACTCTTTCACTCCAGAGTCAACTGGGGAAAAAATAACCTTGCATTTAGTTAATCTAATACCCTCTGCTGGACTCACTGGGTTTGCAGCCCACCTTCTTCAAAGCCCATCATTGAAATCACGTTTTAATTTCTGTCAACATCCATGACCTTTAGTTACATATTTCATTCTAATGATTCTACATGATTGTTGGTCATTTTATACAGGCACTGAATTAGTAAGGTTCATACAACTTTACATTATTATAAAATCGACCTTTTTTAAGAAGAAAGCACAGTTTTAGAGCAATTATGATTGCATGAAGTCAGCAGAAGTTTGGAATGAGCAAAGAATGCTTCTGTTACAGGAAATGTTAGTTACACAGGTATTTTCTGCATAAGGAATTACTCTCTTAGAAATCTAGACCTGTATTCTGATAGTCTGTATTTTTAATAAATATTTTTCTTATTGTGTTTTTTTTCCTTGTAAATAAAGAAAAAAGGATTTGTGTGTGTGTGTGTGTGTTCATTAGTTCATAGTTCATTATTGCTTTGGTGTTTTTTACTCCCTAAAGTACATGCCCAAGATTTTGATTTTGGATCAGAAATCCTACTAGGTTTAGAATTTCACCGAAATTCTGAGAAATGTCCTGGCCAAGGAAGGCTGGCATTTCTAATTGCTGGAGTATTCTTAGTTGCAAATATTAAAAGAAAAAACAAAACAAAACAAAACAAAACCACACAGCAGTGTTTGGAGAGTTTGGAGCACCAGAGAATGCTGATACCTTGCTATGTTTTATGAGTGTACTGTATCTGTGCTTCAGGCAGAAATTCTATTTCATTTTTTCATAGTCCTCATAATTTCAATTTGTCAATGGCTTGCATGGAAAAAATGAGTGTAGGAACGAAGATAAAACCAGATTTTCTGCAGGGCTTAGAGAACATCATCTGCATATCTAATTCCCCAATGTCCTCTTCCACGTTTTATTTGCCCCACCTGAGAGCACCTGCATTTCTGCATAAATGTGTTCTCTCAAAAAAACTCCCAGTTCTAACAGAAATCTCATTTTGCATCTGACCAGTGGCCCACCAAGCCCAGCAGCCTTTCTCCTAGAAAAGCCAGTATTGACTACAGGGTTTTGAAAACAAGCAATTGATTTCAGTCTGTGAAGACCTCATGAACTGCAGCTGGCAGCTTGCAGCAAACTTAGAAAAGTGTAGATTTAAGACTTAGCCATTGGTTCAAAGAAATCTGTTAACATTTGGGTGATTTATGCTAACAAACTAAAGTTTGTTTAGTTTATTTTTTGCTTTTTTTGCTTTTTTGTTTAATGTCTGCAACACATATCTGGAAGAAAGCATTACTGCCATGACCAAACAGTGAGACTAATTAATAAATGCCAGTGCAGTATGCAGCAAACATTGCAGTTAAAGGTCTTCTGTTTTATTTGTTTTTGTTTAAGGAAGAAGAAACATAAAATAACTGAACCTGTAAATAAAATAAAATTATAAATTAAGATAAAATATCACCCTTTTTCTTTTCCTCTATAGCCTCATGCATTCCTTTCAAACATGAAATAACTTTTGAAGGAAGGATGGCTGTGGTGAAAATCAATATTTTTCCTCTAGCTGAGCCTACTTCAGAGAAAAGTCAGATCCTGCCTATGCCCTCTGCTTGCATCTAAAAATTTTAGGTTTCATTCCCTGTGGTAACTATCATAACTATACAGCTACTTCATACAGTATATATTGACTTTGTAAACTGTGGTTGTTCTCTGGTGCGGGGATCAGTATTCTGGACTGAGCATTCAAGTGTGAAAACAGCAAAAGTCTGACATGTTATTAGATGCGTCCTTACTCATGCTCTTTGTAAGATTCCCTACATATCCCTGGATAGAAAATCAATGGTTACGTATGAAGTATCTGTGGTTATCTATTGGAAATCAGCAAGATGCTTCCTCTGTGAGAGAAGCTTGGCTTTCTTAGTTAGCAAGGGTGGGCTCTAAAAAGACAAAAATATAGTTGATATATAATAAGCCTCATCTTTGCCACACTTAGTGTGAGAAATACCAAAAGACACAATGAGCAGAAAAGGAAGACCTACATACAAACAGTTCCCTACTCACTGCAGCATAAAGACTTGACTTCGAGCAGAGCAGATTCTACTGCTGCGGAACAAGAAGTTAAGGGGGTAATATACCAGAAGCTCAAAAAAAAAAGGGTCTACAAACCCAAAATGGGAAAGCAGAAGAGAATTAAAGAAAGGTACTCTTACACAAGAAGGATTAACAAGTTTCTTGCTTAATATAAACTACTTATGAGGTGTACATTATTCTAAGTTTAAGAAATCATTAAAGAACATAATAGTTTTTCAGTACAACTACAGTTATGAACAGGGCCTCACATAATTATCAAATAAAAGATCATTTACTGCTCCAAAGAGCTTTCCATCTAAAAACCAGTCAAAAGGATCAGACAAGAATATATTGCTAAGCTGTCAGCTGGCTATTTTAAGGTCTTAAACCAAAATGTGGTCTTAGCATCTGTGGGTTATCACTACCAGCACTGAGTTCACACATGTTAGTAGCTGGCAATTGCAGCTCTGCAAGAGAAGGTCTACTCTCTCACATTCCAAATTTGACAACAAAGCAGAATATGCATCTTTGTGAAGCTTTAGTGTCTCTAGTTGAGGAATCAGATCCTACCGGATATGATAGGCCAGATTCTGCCCCTAGTTATGCACCTTTGTCAACCCACTGACAGTATGAACTGCACAGTAATATAAAGTGACACAGGGATTAACCATTTTTACAGCTTAGAAAGTAGTGAGTTCACCTAAGAACATCCAGGCATTCTAGGCTTAAACTAGTTATATCTTGCAGCTGCTAAATGTTCAGACTGCAGAGTATAGATATTACATAGCATGCAGGTGGCAGTCATATCCTATCACTATTGTAAAAACAGTTTATTAAGCATATGCAGTGTGACAGGGAAATGGAAAACAGCCAGGAATTTGATCTTACCTGGTGCTCAATGCTGCTGCTTCACGGTCTCTTACCATGCTCAGGAGTCCTGAGCTTTGTATTTGCTTCAGGCCTAGAGCGTCAAAGTGTATCAGTTCTTTTATGAAGCCACACAGCATCAGTATGACATGTGAAACTAGCCAGTTCTACAGCTCTTTACACTCCGAATGTTTTCATGATATTGAGCCTTGCAAGAAAAATGTCAACCCAGCCTGATCTTTAAGCCTTTCACCATTGAATCAGCTCACGTATGTCACAGATATTTAACAGTAACTGTAGAGATGGGTGAGCCAGTTTGTGGAAAATCCTGACCTGGCATGCATCTGCCCTAAAAGCTCTCCCAACCCTCTCTAAAGTTCATATCACATTAGTATGGATCTTCTTACTTCTTTTTTACTCCTTGCGAATTTTCTGGTGGCCATGCTGCCTGCTGCTGATGTAGGAAAGCCACCATCCATCCTCACAACCAATCCCTTTAGCTTAGGCTACCATTGGTAAAGTAGATAAGCAAATACCTAATGGAAGGGATGACAGACTCTGCTGAAACAAGCAGGGTGTTTCACATGCTGAGAAAGCAAAATGTGCTTAAATACTTTCCTGTTTTTTTCTTTTTATATAATCAGCCATATTTTTCACAGGACGTAGATTAATCCTGAAAAGCAGATGTTTTGGGAAGCATGGGTCAGCACTGTTTTTCTGTTTTACATTTCTCCATATTGTCTGGTTTACCATTCCATATCTTCCCTTTCCAGTATTTTTTTCCTGGGTTTTATTCCCCTTTATTTCCTCTTCCCTCTGTTTTGCTGATGGACTGTATGGATGTATGAACTTCACTTCATAGCTTTGTTGTATATAGAATGGATTTAGTAATTATCCTTTTTTTTTTCTTCTGCCTTAAATGTATACATACCACTGTCCAAGCAGATGCAAATGACCTGTGTAAATGCTGGTGAGTACCTTGTTCTTTGTGGCTTCCAGGATATAAAGCCTGTCACTCATAATTGCCACCACAAATGACCTTTCAGCCTGAGTTTTGAAGTTCAATCATGAGATATATGGTATTTTCCAAGCTATTTGCACGTGTTTTAACTGAAGACTGTGTGTATGTATACACAGCCATGGGTCATTACACAAAGTGAAACCACCAGCTTGTAAGTCGTAGGCCACCAAACAGTCCCCAGCTGATAATGACTTTCCAGCATTACTAACCAGGGTCAAATTCACACCAGTGACCTCGAAAGAAAGAGCCCCATATCTCATCACTAACATTCTCAGCTCTCTAGTTCTACTGACCACTGCATTTAAGTCTTTAAGTAAAAAAATAAGAAAAAAAAAAATCAGAAAACTGAACCAAGTACCTCAGTAAAAGACAAGCCTGGTATATTACCACAATCAAAGCCATTCAGAATGCATGAAATTCTTCCACTCATAATCTGATAATGCATTCTTAGCATACAGGTATCTCTTTATACAATACAGTCAAATAATTACCAACAGAGGTCTCTATGTATTAGCATGATGAGGAAGCAGTTCCAGTCTGTCAAGTAAGACATTTAAAGAAATCACTAAATACTTTTTCATTTGATAATCCTTAACTTTTCTGAGCCTGTTCAGTACATAATAGGTTTCAGAGAAGCCCTACAGAACAGCTATTGCAAAATGTTCCTTAATACATATTAAAATAAACTGTAAAGTTTTAAAGAGATTATTTTTTTTAAATTACTAATAGTTAATAAAGAGCCTCTGCAGATATCAAAATAGGATCCTGGTATTAAAAAACTTAGGATCTTAAAATGTTTTCCTCCATTTCAAGTTTTTATGCAAGATTTTTTTCTTTTCTGTCTTGGGGTTACAAGTAACAGTTTTAAAGTTTCAGGACATTTGTACATGAAGAATACCTCTAGAATATCTCTAGTGTGATACTGACCCAAGAAAAAACTGCAAATGCATGTTTTATTTCAGTCAAATAGCTGATTTCTGGAACACAATTTAAGATTTGTTTTTAAATTATCTGGGAGTTCAAGGCCTTTAAAGCCTCCTAATTCAAATAAGTGCATACACTTTGCTTTTTACTCTCCTTAAGCTGATTAACTGTACAAAATAATGATCTGTAAATTATTTGCTACATTATCTGTCCCTACCATATAAAACATGTCTAATGTAAATATCCTAATGTTGACATCATTAAGTTATGAGAACTGATATTACCTAGAATATCAGGGATATTCCATATATAATATATGAGAAGTAATATATTATGATAACTATTATGCCACCCTTTCATCTCTTGAAACACTATCTCCTAAATTTGGTTTTAGCCAAGTAAATGTAGGAATTTATTTTTAATATATTGTGTTATTATAGGTCTGTATCATTTACTTTGTGAGGAACACATTATTCATCTATTTATTTGGGCTTTTAGAGATATTCTTTCTGCTTATCATAGGCAATTATTCACCTTCAATAGAAAAAAAAAAAAGTCTTTAAATATTGTGTCCAAATCAGTTCACTTGCCTGAAAGGGAGTGGCAGGGGAATAGTGATAGTAAGAAAATTCTTTGGTTACATTGTTCCAGGCATGATATCAGCATTGCCAAATCCAGGTGTTCAAAAACCAGAAGACAGTTCCCCAAAACACAAAATTGGATCGCACATCACAAGATTAATATCTGTCTGTTTTTCTTTTGATTTACTTTATGGCTTCTGAGACTTAATTTTTAAATGAAAGCTGAGATTGTTACCTAACCAAAAAAATTTGGAAGCTGTGAGTTCAAGAAAAATTATACTAAAAAGTTCTTCTGCCCCTGCTTTTCCCCCCCATCAATTGCTCAGAATCTACACTGAAAATGTGAGGAAGGGAGTGTACAAGCCATTTCACGAGAGCTGCACCACCTGGATTCTCCAACACACTGTGAACCCCAGGACTGCCAGTTTATGTAGCATTGAGCCTGCTTTGTGTTGATGAAGTGATGCAAAGCAAAACTAATGGGCCAAAGAATTTGGGTCTGCACTGGAATCCAGTAGCAGTACCCCCCCACTTCTCAGTTGCAGTAAACAGAGGCACATCTTCCTGCATCTTAAAAATACAAGGGTTGTTCAACCCACCCCCTGGAAACTGCTGCAACAGAAGTGTTGCTGGTGTCTGTCAAAAGTTTTTCAATTTCAGTAAAGGTTTTTTTTCCTTAGCTGTTAAAGAGGAGTGGTACATTAAAGGCCAGTTCTGTAACATGGAATTGCAGTAGAGATATTTGTGGAGTTGATCTCAGAAATCAATTACTATAAAGGCCCAGAGAATAACACAGGTTACGCAAATAAAATATCCTGCTGTTGATACAGGAAGACATTTCTAGGATGGCAGCCTTCTATCTGCATTAATGTGAACCAGATCCCAACAGAAACTGCTAAATTATTATGCTGAATTCAGGACATCCATCACCAAATTACTTTGATTAATTGGGTTATTCAGAGAGCTTTCCTTTTATTCCTTCTGCAAAGGAAAATCTGTGAACTCTGAATCTAAATTTTACAGATTTGGATTATTTTGCCTTTACTTAAATTAAGCTGAAAGAAAAGGTGCAATTTGTCTCTAAGGCCTTATGTGAGTCCAGTAAATGCACCCCCAAGTCTCTGATCTGCCTATGATTATTTTTTAAAACAAAAAAATTGGGAATTGAACAATTATGTAGTTTAGCATAAAAGAAGGTTACCTTTTTTTTTTTTTTTTTTTTTTTGTTTTAAAAAATAATCTTTTTTTTTTTTTTTTTTTTTTTCCCTAGAAGAGAAGCAGGGAAACAGGCACATGTGGCCATCAGGGAACTACAAGAGACAGATGAATTTCTGTTTGACATTTTTTCACTATGTAATGCTGACTGTGGAAACTGCTTTGCGAGAGCAGAAGACTTTTAAAATGTTTCCTATTTATAATCAGGCTAATTAAAAACTATGTAAATTAAACAGAAGTTTACCACTTCTATTTATCACTTACCCTGTAATAAATCCTAAATTTAAAAAAGTTTTCAATTTAAAAGGCAAATGTAGTAAATTGAATTTACCAGCAAGTCCTACCTGAATTTTTGCTTAAGAGTATAAGTAAGGTAATCTACTTACAACAGTGAATTGAAGATAGTGATTCCAACTTAACTAACCATAGTTGCCTGCTGCTACAGGAACAGTCCCATAAATGTGTCTGTATATTCCTGCTGTTTCAAATCACATAACACAAATCATGTAAGACTGGAGAGAAGCAGCTCAATAACACTGAATTCAAAGAAGCTGCATTAGCTGTTCATTGAGGCAAGCAGGCAATCATTTTGGTTTGACTGATTTGCATCTGCACAAATTTTCAGCATAAAAGACTCTCTGGTAAGAGCTCTTCTTTTGAAGTAAAGATTATAATTTTTTAAATGAAAAACCAAATCTACCCAACCCTTGCAAAGACATTAGAAATTTCATATCAAAGAACTTCAGCCTATGGTCTCTTCACAGACAGGATATATGATATGCTACCCTCAAAAATGAATAAAGATTTGATCCTACTATTAAACAGGGTGTACTGGTATGCTGGTCAAAACTTTTGTACAAAGTTTTGCATATATATATGTATGCATATATATCTCCGTGTCTAGTGCAATATCATAATTTAGTGAGAAATCATAATATTGTTAAGATTGACAATAAGAAAAGGAAAAATAAAGAAAAGCTCTGAACAGCACTGAGACATCAACTGGTGATCCCCACATTGGTGAATCAAGGCATCAAATACTTGTTACATAAAGAAATTCAGACAGAAACTTTGTATGAATCAATTTACACAAAATAAGTTGAAGCATGGCATGCAACATTACTATGTTAATATTGAGAAGTTTAATGAATGTTTTCAAAATATTGTTTACAGAACGTGTATGGGGAAAAAAAAAAAAATTGTGGATCAAATTTGTAACCACTGGTTGCAGTGGAGCACTTTACAGCAGCAATCCATACAACACAATTTTTTCAAATGGATTGGCCTCTTCCCTTTGCCATACCAGAGATCATTCCAAGACAGTGATGTCTTGTGAAGTAGGTAGGTAGGAGCATTCAAAACTCAAATAAAATGCAGTTACATATTCTGCCTATTTGAAGTATAAATATGTACCAGTTGAACAACCAGCACTCCATTGATATTTCTCATTTGAGAAAGAACTGATTTATACAAAGGGATTTATTGCAGCTTCTTCAAAAATCCAATTTTCAAAAAATCCAGTTTTCCAATTTTCTGTCTTTTGTCTCAGGAAAAATGCAGCATTATGGGGATTCATTGCCTATTTCCAGAATGTCAAAACTTTTCCCTACATACTAGTGTCGTTAGCCTTAGAGACTGACCTAAGCCCAGAGCTCTTTCTATGACTCAAAATGTGGAAGGAGAGGCAATGGGACTATGCTGACATAAGCAGGTCTCCTTGGCCCCATTCCTGGGATAGAATTATTTACAGTGTTTAGGGAACTATCTGATCTCTGAATCTGTTTGTCTAGTTCAGCCTAGTGAGTACACACCTAAGCAGCACACTAGCCCAGTCAGTGTTCAGAAAGTATTACTGTCTTCCTAACCTGGTCATCCCAAGCTTATGCAACTGTGTTTTCTGACTTTCCCACTAACTTTGAATCTATTGGCCAATCTCAAACAAATTTGATAGAAGAGCAGTGATCTCAAAGATATCAAGTTCCACTCAGCTATGTGAAAAGTGATGACTAGATAGATGACTGGCCTAATTAAGGGAAAAACTGCAGCGTGAACTTAAAAGTTCTGTTTTGTCTGGTTTTCCAGCTGGACAACCAACATACACAGAACTGGTAACCAGCCACAGGACATGCTGTCTCTTGCCCAGATAGCAATTAGGCATAGCAATGAGACCTCAGGATACTGTGTATGGACAGCTAGGGAAGACAAGAAAGCACAGGTGGAAGATCTGAGGTCCTGGATGGAAGAATCATAGGGTGGGGGGGGCTGAAGGGGGACAAGCAGATATTGCTATGGTGGAGCTGTACAGAGACATCAGATTAAAAAGCAGAAGTGTAGGTGTTGACTTATGACAACATCCTTCCTCACAGACAAGGTGTGTAGTAGGTGGTTATCAATAGTGTGCACTCTTCCTTTTGGATTTTTAAGAGAAGAATGTATATATGAGAATCTGATATCTGGGTTAGATGCTTAGTCAGTAGTCAGTGGGTCTATACTCAATTATAGAAACCAAAGATGGCAAGAGTGAGAGCTAAAACAACATTTTCTGGAAAACCTTTATAGCTTAAAGTAGAAATTTCTCACAGTGCACATTAAAGGCAAGTCCTGCACTGACCATGACATGACAGCCCTGCTATAAAGAGTACCATTGCACAGATGTCACCAAGAACAGGATTTTGGTCCAAAATAATGAAAAAGGGAGTTTCCTTTTGCATTCACTCCTGTCAGACACCATATGCACATGGGGCACACATTACCTTCTAGGTTATACAGATGCTTGAAGTTGCAGTATGCCATGTGCCAGAGTATGTTAATAGAACAAAATAGGGACTACCTGGTGACATTCCATGATGTTCCACAATAATTTATATAAACACTATGGAACATAACAAGTCTTCAGCAACATGTGAAAATACAGACTTAATAAGGGATAGGTTGTATAACCTAGCTACAGTGGTCGCTAAGACAGAAATAAATTTCACATTCTCAACTATTACAACCCTGTTCCTGAGCATCTTATTCTTTACCCTCTGATAATGGTGCATACTTTGATTGTGATCTCCAGTAGTTAGGTTTCAATGTGCAGAACAAAACTGAAAAAAAAAATGTGCTAGCATCTAAAGGTGAAGTTAAAATTTTCAGTAGATACCCTTTCTCATAAAAAAATTCAGTAAAATTCCTACAAGAGAATAAGGAAAAAAATAAGATCTCCTTTAAAAAGACTTTTTATTGCCCTAAGATTCCAGGGTGCCAATGAGCTGCAATGTAGGGAGCCTCACCATCATAAAGGAAATGATACTGATCATACATGGAGTTTCCTCTGAAAATAATTCTGATTTTGAGTGGGGCAGCTAAGTACAAAACTGAGCCCTGTAGTCTCTGAGTGCTCTTGAAATACATTTTTGATAGAAATGTAATGCTTCATCAGACTCATTATGCCATCTGACTACACAAATAGGGATAATTTTTCTAATGATGTCTTAGAACAAGATATCATTATGCTACTCTCTCCAAGTAAAAGAAAAGTAATGACTATACAAATACTTAAGTAACAGTATGAGAATAAAGGCAGAAGTTTTGAACTGCACCTCTGACTCACGTTCATGAAGTCATTAAACTCACTGGACTCATTCACCTCTGTCCAAGAGTAAGAACTATTCTCAGTGAAAGATTAAAATGCAAATGGTAACATTTCCCCAGACTCGTGGCTGACAAAAGCCATTTCATTGTCTGGCATATGTTAGAGCACTGTTGGAGTTGCTGTGAATTAAATCCCTCTACCTATAACCATCAAAGAGTTGATGCTTCAGATGGGGACCAACATCCATACACAGTAGTGACTCTGTTGGAAATGCTGTATGGGAAATGTTCTTGTTCAAGAGGAATCAACATCTGGAGATACCTGATAGCTTTCTAGTTCCCTTGTATCTCTGGAATGATACATTCTGCTCAGAGCCCTTGAGAGGGACTCAGGAATTAGCCCCTGATTAATTTATCCATCTTGGCGTTTTTACTGGGCTCATCAACATGTTAACTTGTTAGATGTGCTTAACTCCTTATTCAGTTGAGCATTATTATTGCCATAAGCATTTCTTGTGGATCTTTCATGAAATTTACAATTAACTATTGTGCATTCTTGGTATCTGAAGAGCAGTAAGGGGATAGGAGTCTTCAGTTCATAATCAACAGCATTAAATATCACTACAGTGCATTAAATATCACTACAGATCAGAACAAAAAACATAACCTGCTCCTTTCTTTTTAAAGTACATTAAATTTTATATATATTGTACCTTCCTATAATGAAGTAAAAATACTAACTGGCAACACTTTTCCTAACAAATAGCCATGCCCTGAATGGTGGTTACTATTATAACTTCAATGCATGCAGCACATTTGAGAAAATCAATCATGCTGTAGCTTTAGCTTAGACAGTAGGAGTATCAATCACTCTGGAACTGGTTGCCACAAAGCATCTTTTACAAAATACGGAGCACTGCAACTCCCACTGAGCTCAGTGAGACTGACACTGTTTTAAGATGAAAACTTTCACATAAATGTAGGAGGAAAAGCTGCCAGTCTACCCCAGAGTTGATAAACTCTTTTCTTGAGAAAAGTTCAGCTTACACGATTAAGTGTTCAAATTTGCAGTCTCTTTTCTAAACTATATTAAAGCAGATCATATTCTGACATATTTGCTCTTGGTGCTTCCTGATCCTTAATTGACAAACCAGGGAGTGTTCTTTTTGATTCACAGCTGCAGATTTCATTTACGCAACCTCAGTGTTTTGTGCTTGCATTAATGAAACCTCTTAGAAGCAATCACCTGTGGCTGTGTCTTTTGCTTTTCCACATGTTGTAGATTAGCAGCACGAAAGAGAAAATATTTACACGGAACTACTAAGGCAGGTGATTTTTGTAATAAAGCAAAAAATGGAGTCCCGGAGCCATTTGTCACTTTGCAAAATTTCCTGTTGCTTTCTAGACCTTAAGGTCTGTGCCATGTTTAAAGTAGTTGTACCTGCCTTTTCCCAGCTGACAGTGCAAACCAGCACAGCTCATTGTGAAAATGTCCTGCCCGAATTTTAAAATCAGATCTAGGGTTAAACTAAAGATCGCACCAACTGCGTGTCTTAAATCCATTCATTCCATCTGACCTGCAAGTACACATCTGCTGCATGTTAGCCTTACCCTGCTGTCTGACAGTGGCACACATTTGAATCCTCATCATTTTGATTAAAGAGTTGGTTTTGTTAGGATGTCATGTACAGTATATCAAAGGAGATCAGTAACTAGTCTGAAAGTCAGATGACAAAGAAAACAATCAGCACATGCACAGTTAAGCAGAGTTTCATGAAAAGAAGGCTTAATGTAATGAGTCATAATTTGGAAAAGTGTCTGTAAGTGGTCTCAGTACTCAAAACCCGTGGTGGGCAGTTTAGGATTTTAGAAACAGTTACTAAATAGGGATAGCTATAAGAGATGTGTTGTCATAGGCACTGCGCTACTCAGAGTACAAATTGGTTATCTCCAGTAATCAAATTGTATAGCATTCAGGCTTAGGACAGTCAAAGCACAGTGTATTTCAAAACATTTGGTAATAATTTTTTTAAGTTTTGGGGATTTGTCCAGCTGTTCAGTAAATTAATGTAGATTAGGAAATTGTCTTTCCTTTAATCAATGGATAATGAAGAGCATTTGTTTCTGACTTGTAAGGCTATCTAAAATACTAACTCTGCCTTTGTTTAGTAAAAAATATTATTTATGCCTTCCAACATAAAAAAAATGTTTTCTGGTTTTAAAATTTTAACCCATTATGTTTTCTATTTGTGTTTATTAGTGTATTTATAAGCGCATCTGTGTCTGTGTGTCAAGATCATTATTAATCATAATAATGTTAGGAAAAAGAAAGAAAACTTCTAAGCCCACTGAAAGAGCAATAGTGTTCCAGTAAGTTCAACAAGTTCAAGGTCTGCTAGGATTAAGGTTTGGCTGATCTGAGCCACCTGTTCTTCAAGTGAATGCAAAAAGATGTGAAGACAGTTCCTGAAGAAGAGATCAAGGATCAGTTTAGGATCAGCTTTCCTTAGTCTTAGGAAAAGACAAATCCAGATCTCTGCTGAGAAGAAATGGTCAGTGTTAGCTGCTAGTCCTACCAAAACGAAGTTTAAGGTCTGCTACTTGTAACAGTTTCTTTGATAGTTGCCTTTCTACAGGTCCTTATGTGATATTTTTAAAATAACAATTATTTATGCAAGACCTTTAGGTATGTATATATTTCTAAAGGTATACAGGAACACTTATTACAGAACTTTCAGTTAACTTTAAAGCTGTGTGATTAAATTGACAACATTGTTTTGAAATCAGTGTTTCTATGATCCACCAGTCTTTTTGGTAATTTCACTTCAGGATTTCACAAGTGAGTAATTCATAATCAGCTGGGCTGTCCACTGAAGGATCAGGCTTCCACCCAGTATATGTATGGCACTTGTGCCTTCAGGCTTCAGGTTTTAAAGCCTGTAAAGAAATGCAGTCAGGCATAAAGCAGACTGCCTGTGACCAAAAAATGTATTCATTAAAGAACACCACTGCAGGAGAGAAAAACTGACTGCAGCAGCTGGTAAAGTGCAGGAGGGTGGATTTATTATGTTAAATGCATTTGGAAGGAAAAAGAGCAGCTTCATGGACAATAAGAAAGATATTACAGGAACAGTCCTACTAACTGGAAAATGCTGATCTTGAATATATATGATAAATGTCTTTCCCAGGTTTCCTTTTAAAATCATCTGTGTTCTTTTAATGCAGTTAAGGGCATCCTGTATTGTATCTTCTGCACTTACATCAGCAGAAAATTTTCCATGGTATTCAACTATTTGTGCATGATCTTCAGCAGGAAGCTCTCTTCTGGTTCTCTAATTCATATGCTTTTTATTACAGAACTAGGATAGGAGCTGATATTTTCACAAGCAATTAGGTGAATAAGAACCACAACACCTTTTGACTTTCAGTGAAACTCACCTGAAACATTAAAGTATTTTGAAAATTTCAGCAACTAAGTGTTGAAAGAGTTTTTGAAAACATGAGTGCAACCCTACACTTCATCTTTATGAAAGAAATCTTTTCTTTCTTTTGATACTTATTTCCTCTATATTGTTAGACCAGTCTATAAGCAAATATAACATTTATTTACCAATTTGATTTCACGAGACTGCAAACATTAATTTACTAATAGAGTAATGTTTTCACACTGTTTTCCTCACAAAGATTTTCTCAACTTCTTCACAACCATTAAAAAATATGGATTACTATACTGGTGTATCCATCATGTCACAAGTGATTTTGACATGTCTTGCTTTTGTAGACTGCCCTAAAAAACATACAAGTATCTTATCAGACCAGAATCCACAGACTAAAAGGATGGCTGCAGTAACTTCTTTTTCTGCTCATGCTTTTAAAGTTCTGTTAAATCATTCTGTCTTGAGTCACTGGAATAAAACTTGGAAAAAAGGTAGGTTACTCTTTATTTATCAAATTTCTCTTTGCTGCACATTGCAAAAGAATTAAGGTCACCTTTTTTGCAATGGGCAGCATCAGAAATTATAATGTGGTTTAAGCTCTCTTATTGGCAAAGGTACATTCATTAATCCTTTTCCCCTCCCCCTCAAGTTTTTAATTTTTTCAGTGTGACCACAATCAGATATCTGCATCCTTGGAAACCCCACAAAAAACATCTTCTCCCAACACTTTTTTTTCCTGCATTTTCTTTTTCCTTTCCCAGGCCGTTTGACAGTTGTTGTGGAGAATATAATTTTATATATATATGTCTCTGTTCTTTAACACATTAGAGTATATTCATGTGCTTTTGCAGTACTAATACATAACAATATTAAAGGTTATATAATATTAAGAGGACACTAAAACATGAAAACGAGCCTACTGAGTCACAGCAAAGGCCTCTCTTGCCCTACATCCTATCTTCAACATAAAAGGATACCTAAGAAAGAGCAGATATAAGACAAATTTTGCAGTCTCAGTGGTACAGATGCACTGGCTGTGAAAGCAAAACTTTGCTCAGTTCCTTTTGCAGTGAGCACTGCCATTTGCAGCAATCTGATATTTTACTCCAGTTTCTACTGTTTCACACCTTTTCACTTC
This sequence comes from Florisuga fusca, assembly GCA_038090715.1. Classification (NCBI taxonomy): domain Eukaryota; kingdom Metazoa; phylum Chordata; class Aves; order Apodiformes; family Trochilidae; genus Florisuga; species Florisuga fusca. The sequence continues at coordinate 2,623,273 of JAAWXA010000009.1, forward strand.
AGAAAACTCTAAAACTTTTTAAGAAAATTAAGATCCGACAACAAAAATGAATATTTATCAGCCTGACAGTGACAGAAACCAAGATCTTTGGTAATACAAAAAAACCCAAAAACCAAAAAACCCTGCAACATTGCGAGATAATATGCACCTATAAGATGCAGTTTTCCAATTTTCTGTCTTTTGTCTCAGGAAAAAGACAAAAAGAAGAAAACAAAAACAAGACAAAACATGCAAAGAAACAAAAAGCAAACAACAAAACCAAAACAACAGAAGTATTTCAGTAACAAGTTCATAGAAGCTCAGTTAAAACAGAGACCTTTAAAGGTATGTGCTAATTCTATCCCCTGATGCTCAGCCAGCAGATGGGGCTATTCAAGTCATATGAATGAAAGAGAGAAACACTAATTTTCAAAATTAATGAAACTCTAAGTTATAAAGGTTTGAATAAAGTCTACTTCACAGCTTAAAAGACATTTGGATGCATTCAGTAATACAATAATTTACTGTATTTTTTAAAAACACTGTGCATGTGCTAGAGAGTGAAATAAATGTGCTGCACACATTCATTTATTTTGTAAGAGACTGATCTTTCTAACTTTATTGCCTGGGATAAAACTTCTCCAGAAACAAGACCCACTTTGCCGATGTGATACTTTTCAAGCAAGAGATACAGAAGAAAATAAAATTGGAAGAAAAAATAAAAGTATTACGATTGGACACCAAGTACTAAATCAGTATAATTTCAGTGTTTTGAATTGCCATGGGAATAGCCAAGTTCGCATCAAGTTAAGTCTTGCAAAGGTAGCAGTCATGCTTCTCTTTTTGTAATGGCACTACCATCACTCCCTTCCCTGTTGACTATTGTTCAGGTATAATTATAATGTGCCTGCAGAAATCCCATTAAATGTCTAGCTTTTGTTTGTAAATTATATGTATCCTAAGTTTTATGAACTGATTCGTTCGTTAAAAATTCACAGTAGATTTCCAAGTAAAGAGCTAAGGTCTTAGGATATTTATTTTTCAGTAAATAATAATAGCAAAATTAGAAGCCACGTCAGTATTTTAAAACAGAGATTTGGACCCTTTTCTCCAGCTCAACTGAACCTGCCTTTCCAACATCACCAAGAACAATTGGCCATTGCCTAAAGGCTGTTAGTTTGCAAGCAACACAGCCAGTGAGCAATTTGTTTATTAAGGGTACAGCAGACATATCACTCATCTGCAGATTTTGCACAGACCTAAATCCAAGTCCTGTTAAGGACCTTAAGTTCCTGTAATTGTTTCTGGTCCTACCGAAAATATATTACTGGGATACAGTTCTGTTACCAAAGAAAAGTGGTACAAGCAGAAGTTTTCTTTTTTAAAATTAAAAGTTCATCTACTCAGAGATCCGAAATCACATAGAACACTGAAGGAAATACGTCAAAAAGAAAATAACAAAGAAGGAAAGAAGGGGCATATTTCATGAAGTATGAGGTCATCCTGCTGTCTCAGCATCTTGTCTGGCTCTTATCACTGAACTTGTGTATTAGTTTTCCACATATCTTATGTATGGAAGGTTAGGATTAATACCCACTGAAGGGTATGTGGTCCACTCAGACTGTCCAGCTGTGTAGCAGCCTGCAGCTGAGATTTTTACTTTTATAGAATTCAAGCTATCAAAACTGTTACCTGATTTCTTAAACAGCAAGGATTACACAATGAAATTTAAAGCCCTGAATCCAATGTTTCTCCCTAACATGAATTTCAAAGAAGTACACTTTTAAATATCAATTTGCTTTTGTATATTTGGATTGACTGAGAAAAAAATTGAGGAGAATTAGGTACAATAAGCCTGGAACTATCACACTATTAGACATAAGACCAAACGCTAGCTTTTCTGTAGTGTACTAATTTTTACCATACTATAGAGCTGAGAAACATGGAAATGCTTGTACTGGTACATCAAAGCATTGGAAAAATTTAATCAACGGCACCTTCAAGCTATTATGCATATCAAGTGGCAAGATAAAATCATGAATAACAAAGTTTTGCAAAGTGGTTGCACAAACAGTGTTGAAGCAATCTTATAAAAGCGTAGTTTTGCTGGACTGGACATGTCCTCTGCATGGAGGACACCAAACTCCCAAAGGAAAAAACGTGTAGTAAACTTTTAATGTGTGAAAGATCAAGAGACTGATGGAGGCAGAAGAAAAAAGATGCCCTGGAAAAAAAGAAAAAAAGAACCTCACCCATTGTGACACAGGTAGCAACACATGTGGCAAACAAAACATGTTGGCGAGGCCCATTAACATCTGCTGCAGAAAGCTTGGAAGAAAGACATGCAAGCCAAGAGGAGAATAGGGTAACTGGCAAGCAGAGAGAATGTGAGAGTGGGAGCACGTGCGGAGAAGCTGCAAACAGCCAGCAAAGCTGATCCCAATATACGGAAGCTGATGTCACACAAACTCGTGCTTCTTTCGTCTTCAGAAGAACAGGAATCAACTGATGATGACAACTTCACATTTGGACTGTCATGCCAACCCTTAATCTGTGGTGCAGTAGCTAATGTTATTCTTGGAGCTAGACAGAGTCTTGCCTAAACAGAAGTAACCTAAGAGAGTTGTGTTCACTTCAGCTCCATTAAAAAATATGGGTGGGGTGAAGTACATGGGAAAGAAGCAGCCATGAAAATGATCCATAAGGACATTCATTTCATGCCTCTAAAGAGGATTTGGTAATAAGCATCTTTTGATTAGGGAAATGTCCTTGTGCTGAAAAAATAGGCACCGTTTACACAGTAGATTTTAGAGAGAAGAGGTTAAATGGCATCCATTTTTATAGAAAAAAAATCTTTTTTTTTGCATTTTCTCCTTTTCCTCTGGCAATCCCTGCTCCATTTCTTTGCTTTGGAGCTTCAGAGACTCTTACTTCCACAGGAGATGTGAAAGAAGGACATTAAGTTCACGTCACATCTGTGAACATGTTGCCATGTCAACAGGCAGTACTTTGTGGCTTAATTATTGATTGACTCATGTTCCTTTAGGACATAACACAAGCAATAACAGCACACTGAGCTAAGTTAGCATTGCTTACTTAGATCCCTATTTATGCCATGTAAGAGGTGTGGCACTTCCAGCATAAGCATGGCTTAGGTCTATATTGGAGTCCTATTATAAAAGACCCTACTTCAGTCATCTTGCATAAAGACTCTGATGGTCTCAAACATACATAATTATATTAATCACATTGATATAGAACTAGGATTAGAGCTTTCGTCTTTAAAATCAAAATCCTTAGCCTGCACAAGTCCAGCTACACAAGAGTTCTTTTATGTAATGAAGGGATTAGTTCCTACAATCCCTCAATCATTCAACAAGTTAGACATAGCAACAAGAACAAGTTATTTCCAGGCACTAACTGTAAGAAAAGGTAAGAATTGACAGTGCGTTAGCTAATCCCTGGTAGCTACCCATGTGTGCACTGTTTTCCTGCACGGGGTACAAGGTTGCTTAGCCCACTTTAGTTGAGCAGTAAGCTACTTAAAGTTACCTTATGTTTACCAAGACATAAGAGCATATACCCTAACCTTTAACCATAAAGTAACAAATACTGCAAAGTACTACCCCAGTTCACATGAATTCCTCACAGGAATTTGTTCCCACAGTTATGTACCAGTTATGTGTCCACATTCACCAAGCAAGAGGACTAGAGACAGGCAGAGAGGAGACTGAGTAGTTCCAAGAAATCTCAGTGAGAAAGATAAGCAGAATGGGAAGAGAGGAGCAGTATTTTTTAAGATGACAGACCTGAATCCATCCATTTCATAGCATGGTAAATCAGGATTATCTATGCTGCAGTCTTAAGAAGTTGTCTTTGCAGGAATAAATTTGGATCCTCTATCACAAGCACAGTCAGGCAGGATTCTTAGGCAGTCAAAAACAAAGCAGAAGGGTAGGGTCTCATCTTTCAAAAGAGGGTATTTAAAGTGGGTATATGGTAAAAGGCATGTAGGAATGCAAGATGGATCTCTAGGCTAAAAAGAGAAAATTTTAATTATTACTTTTCCTACAGTATTGGAAATTCCTTTGAAAATTTAATTTACCTCTTATGATTTTAAGCTTAGTAAGCTGGGAAGTGGATGCACAGAAAGAGGCAAGGAGCATCTCAGAACATCCTTTTGATGTGTGTGGTCATGTTCACGTCTTGCAGAGTTTAATATTTCAAACCAAATTTGCAGACATAGTGGTTCTCACAGTCACTCAAATTGTCACTGCTGTGACATTATCTATAGGCTGAGAGCCAAAATAAATGCTTTCTACAGTTTAGCTGTTTTATTTTAACATACAGAAATAATTAAGATATGACTTTAACTTAGAAATTTATGTTTGAACCAGTCAAGTTTTCATTAGGAATGTTACACCATTTTTTGCAAGAGTTTTTTTACATCCTGGAAAGACAATTCTTCTAAATGTGTCCTTTAAGTAATTTATATATGTAAAAATTACATTTCTGACAGAGTCGTAACTTATGCCAAAAGATACACTTTTACAATAAAGTTCAAATCTCTTTTCTGTTTAAAAGATGTATTTATTTGGAAATATATTTCACATTCGTTGTGCTGGCAACATTTGTTCTTCAGTAATTCACCATTCTTTGGAATTTACTGTTGTTTCCTGTAAAGTATCATCTCCAAAGCAGAAATCTGGTCTCATGACTGAGGAAATGTGTTCACTCATCAGATCTAAAGATTTTACTCTGTGACTGGGATTAAATCTGCCCAGGCCTCAAGAACCTCCTCTACATAATCAAGAAAAATAACACTTCCTTTCTTCTGCTTTTATTCCACAGTGTCAGCCTGGCTGCAGGAACTGTCTCTTAACATATAAGCCATGAACACACTGGGATCACAAATCCTGTCAGGGCTTCTTAGCACAACAAATGAATGATAATGAACCTATTTTAGTTTCAAAAGAGTACATCCATCCAAGCCATTTATGTAAACAAGTTAACCTGATACACAGAAGTGCTGCAGCCTTATAAATGTTGTTTCCACTAGTCTGTAAAAATGACATCTTTAGTTCCTGATTGCTCTTGCTCAGACCTACTTTTCAATTTAATGAGAAAACTTTTCTCTTGCCCCTTCATTCCCCTCTCTTTAAGCATTAATCTCTTGGGTAAAACATTGTCAAATGACTGCTGAAAATCTAAAAATATAATGTCCACAGTACACCCTATCTTGGCAGTGTTATCTTCAAAGAGTTCCAGAAGGCTAGTGAAGCATGACTTCTTTTTTCCTAAACCATGTGTATACAACTAATCAGGCTGAAGGATGCATTTACTAGATACTCCTCCTAATCTGTTAAAAATCTTTCAAGTATCTTTCCTACACATGAAATTAACCTGTAATTCCATGTGGCAATATCTTCATTAAAGAAAGCTCAAAGTAAAAGAAAATAATGATACAGAAGAGTTTATAATTTGTGAGGGCTTGACATACACTGCTCGTGCAGCTGTAACAGAGTCAGAAAAGTCCTGGTTTGCCTCAGAAAGTGTCATACGAGTTATTATGTCAAAATGACTCCAGCTTTCTTCTTTTTAAACACTGGAATTACACTGACCACTGTCCAGCTGCGAAAGAGCTGTCCCACTGCACTGTGGGCAGAGAGAAGTCCACAAAGAGTCTCATTCTTGTTTTGTATAACCTGAAGAAAACAAAACTCCGGAACACTCTTTTCTTGCTTTGTTTATTACAGAGACAGTCAATAGAAAGGCAAGAGCCATGGACCTGCTCCCCACAATGCTGATCATGACAATCATCTGGACACAGCAGCAGACATTCAAAATGCACCCTGCTTCCTCTGGATTGATGTATCTTGACATTAACCAAAACAAATCAATATCCTTGAAAAGCTTATATTACTAGACCTTAATGAAAAGATACATTTTCCAAAGTCTTTAGGATGCACAAAATTCACAAGCTTTGTTTACTGAATGCTATAGTTAATGTTTATTACCAAATTACAGTAATTATTATAAACAACGCTCACTGATTCCCAACAGAGTTACCCCTGTACCCTCTATTTTTCTGGTAGGTACAACTTTTTTCTAATGCAGTTCTAAACAAACTATGAGCAAATGTTGCTTCTATATGTAGTATGTAACAGTATGAGTGACTATGATGGAGTGAAGTTGTCACAGCTGGAGAAAGGAAAATAACCAGAGGGTGAAGGAGTCCATAATGTCTCCTTGGCTGCTGGGGTTTGCAGAGGCAGTATCTTAATGAATTAAATATTGACAATAAAAGGTAGTGATCTCTGGTATTTAAATAAGTTGGACAGTATAAGCTAATGAAACCTCTGGGCTTAAGTTTTCTTTGTCTATGTATCTTTACTTCAAAGTTGTATTTGTCATACTTAAGATTCAAAGAGCCTGAAAAAAAGAATACTTTATCCAGATTTGTATTTAGCATTGTGTCCTATAAATCTCTACACGACTGAAAAAAGCTCCAAGTGATTCTTGACAAAACCTCCTACAGGTTCCTGACATTTCTTCCTCAGAAAATATATAAATATTTAGCATGAAGTTTGGGTATTTATTTGAAATCTAGTGTTATGTTAAGCACTCCACTAGGCCCAGCCATTCTACCAAGTAATTTTGAATGGTTTTTCCCTGGCTGATCAATTTCCCAATTTAGCAGTCAATTAATTTACTTGTGCAAGTCTCTAGGTGTAGAACCCTGGTATATCAACCAGCTGTAATTGTTGCCTGTGAAGACTTTCTTGGACAAAAAGGGTGACTCAGTGCCTCTTCTTGTCACAAAAATACCCCAGTATGTTTCTCTCTTGAATAACAACCTTGCATGACATACAGCAGAAAGGAACAAATTGTAATTCTTTTGCTACTTCTGATCATTCCTAAATATTCCAAATATTCATAATCTCCTGTGCCATTTACTTCTAACCAAGAATGTCAGTCAGAAACAAACAATTTTTCACAAATACACTTTATTGGGAGTTTTGCTTAGGAAAAAATAATCTCTCCTTTAGCCGTGTTCTTCTGCCTCAGTGACCTAGACTGAACTCCTCTAAGCAAGAAATGCTTGTTTTCCAGCTGCCCTGGAAAAGGAATGGAGGAGATGTCATCCAGCCATTCCTTGTACATTTCTTTACAAGGAAGGACAGAAGTTGAATAATCCCAATAGTATGACCCAATATATGGGTCCCAGTAATATGACCCAAGACATTGCACCAAATACCATAATGTCATGAATAGTCAGAAAAGCATGTTTTGTTTTGTTTTGGTTTGTTTGTTTTGGAAATCTGTTCCTGAGGTTCTGAACAGTCAGCAGTGACCAAAAGGAAAGCAAAAGACAATTCAATAATTTTTTTTCTGAAAATATTTAAAGGCACAGTTTCCAAACATGATTTCCAGTAGTGATTGCTGGCTAACCTGGTTCGTGGAAGTAGATCCATTGCGTTCCATTCAGTCTGTCTCTTTACTGATCAGACATCCTTTTGAAAAGCAGGAAGAACACATCTGAAAATTAAAACTCTGGCTACACCTCAGGCAGAGCTTTCTAGTGAGGAGACCATGCTTGCTAGCACACACCTCTCCCTTTAATATATGTGTGTTTCAAAACAAACAGAAACGCACATACTATATTTGCATTCCCAAATATTCACATTGATTCCAGAGTATCAGCACCAATGTGCAACAAAACACTGGGCAAAAAAAATTCAAGTAAGCATCTCAAACATCTCATTTTGATTTACTTTTTGTCAACTAACATTTGTAGTTGGTCACAGTCCTGAATTCCATCTTCTTCTGTTCTAGAAACTGACTCTTAACTCCAGGGCTTAACACAACACTGCACCTTGAAGGAAACACTAGTTCACATTCCAGCCTTTTCACTAATGGAATGGAAACTGCATACACTCATTCCAGGTATAAAATTAATCTCTTCCTAGTGTTCACTGGACTATTACCTTGGCAGCCTTTCAGCACTATGCTTTTAGAGCACTGACTCATTTCAAAGAAGAATATAATGAGTGTTTAAACTCCTGTTTATAGAACTGAAGATTCTTTGATTCTATTTCAGAATCATGATGATCATGACAGAAAACAGGGAAGTTGTGTGCAGAATGAGTTGCCTATAAGATCTCTATTATCAAGTGTGTTTTAAACATTCTGAATTGAAAAGACCAATTTACTTGAAGGAACATTTATGGTTTATTGAACTTCACTATTTTGGTGATTATATGCTAAACATTTACAAAAAATTAATTTAAGACTTTTTTCTGTTGCATGTTTCTGATATTTTCATTCTAAGACTAAAGAGCAGTAGTAACTTCACTTGTAGCTTGTAGCACATATTGTTCATCAATATGACTTTTTCCCCTAAAGCTATTTGCTTTCTGAATTGTTATAACACATGGCATTAAAGAATTCCAGTGCAGATATTAAATGTATAAAAACTTTGTATTACATTCTCAGTTTGCCTGCTGTAATAGGCTTAATTTATTTCATCATTCAAACATTTCTGTCTAATTAGTGAGTTGATTCTGTAAACACTTTCTCATGTGATTAACTGCGGATAGCTGGCTGACTTATCATTTTTACTAAGACAGATTGCAGAAGGCATAAAGTGATTAAAGGGTTCAAATTTTGTGCATCATATGAGCATCTAACTATACGTGTCTGTTGCCACATGAAATAATATGCAGTAATCCTTTTTAAGTACACATTATTTTAAAAAATTGTAAAAATGTAAAAGTTTGGCTATGTTAATGCAAACTGATCTTAAAAACAGTGTAGTAACCTTTTAGCCTAGCTTAAAATAGACTAGTTAAGGTTAAAGCAGATGGTCACTGAGGCGACTTCCAACCTGGCATTCTGTGATTGTAGGGTAGCAATATTGGCAAGAAGATGCCAAGATATTTTCCCCTTATGTTATGTGTGCATGGAATGCACAAATACAGTTTGTATATGGCACACAATGAATAACAAAAGTCTTTTTTTATATACATACAGTGATCCATATTATCCATACCTTGGAGGCAGCACTTCTAAATGAGTCTATCTTCTTGGGAAGATGAACAGATTTCAGACAACCTTTAATTTTTCTGTTCCTGACTACATCAGTGGCACATCTTAGCCATGGAAGCCTCTAAAATAAGAGGAGGAAAAGGGTCACTCTTGCCACTTGCCCAGCTTTTGCAGTGATGCAGCTTAACACATCGATGCAGGATCATTCCCACTTGACACCAGTTTATAAATAAGAATCAGAGTTTTCATGAAACTTGTTCTTTGTAGTTATACTGACTTGACAGGACAGGCCATCACTTGTCAAGGGCCTGAGCACCTTCCCGGAGCAGGTGCAGGGTGTCCGGAGAGAACCAAGGTCCCCAGTCAGAGACTTCTTGGAGGAGTCAAGGACCGTACGGTACCCGAGCCTTCTCCCAGCCAGAAGCAGGGCCTGCATGTCCAAAGCACCCCCGAGCCCCTGCTGGAGGATCCTCCCGGGCCTCCTCACGGCCTCGCTGTGGGGACACGCGGGCGGGCGCCCAAGACCCCGCAGCTGAGGGGAGCGGAGGGGCTGGGGGCGTTCAGCCGGGGTGGCGGCCCCGAGGCGGGCAGGGGCTGCAAAGCGCTCCCAGGTGTGGCGGGGAGGAGCGGGGCCGCCACCCCGGCTGAACGCCC
>JAAWXA010000009.1:2632973-2756998 GCA_038090715.1 Florisuga fusca
GATAATTGTCACCTGCCCAGCGAGGGGGTGACAGCTGCGCAGGTGACAATTATCCTGTCACCCTCCCCCGGCCAGTGAGAGCGGGTGTTAAATCTTGAGGGGGACAGAGCCACCCCCGCCTGGGAGAAGAGAGGACGCTGCCGCCAGGCAGGACCAGCCTCAGAGCCGAGTGCTTCGTGGGCCCGTCGGACATGGAGTCTGTAAGTACTGTACTGTCCTGGAGGGTTAAGGGGGACGGGAGATTCTCCTCCTCCTCCAGCGGCGGCCTTGAGGGGTGCTCGGGGTTACGTAGCGCCGAGTTGGGAAGGAGGAAAACCCCTCCGGGGAACAACGCGGCTGCAACGGCGCTCAGGGCCAGGCCGCCCAAGCCCTGACCGGGTCGTGCCGCCGGGGCTGGGTCAGGGCCGACCCCGGGGTAAGGCGGCCGCTCAGCGACGGCCCTACCTGCCCCGGCCACGGCACCGCCCCGCCGCCCGCACATGGCAGCGCCCGCGACGCCGGGGCGGCTTCGAGGGACGGTGGAGCCCGGAGAGGGAGGGAGCAGCCCGGGGGGCATCGGGCGGCCCCTGAGGGAAGGGCTGAGGGCGCGGTGGGCACTTGGTTGGGAGAACCGAAGGTGCGGAGAGAAACTGCTCCCCGGCGCGGACCTGGACATTTCCCCTCACTCGTTCTTCGGCCACCTACGAGGTTGCTTGCGACCTCATTTTTTTGTTTGTTTGTTTGGTTTGGTTTTTTGGTTTGGGGTTTTGTTTTTTTTGTTTTTTGGTTTTTTTTTTGGTTTTTTTTTTGCGGTTTGTTTCTAGTGGGTTTCTAAGTTGCAGAAGGCGTTATGTTTTGCCATCTCTGTTAGGGCACTTGGGTGCTAGATGATGGTTAATTGCTACTTTGTAAAGATTGGTAGCAGTTAAGGCAATTTTTCAGTGGTGGTAAGGGAGTTACTGAAATATGCATCTTTGTATGCAAGATCACTGGAAAATTGAGAGCAGTATCATGGGTTCACCATTAGAAAGCTTCCAGAACACCCTCTGCTTTTATTTAACTTGTTCTGCTATTTTGGCTTAATTCTCAGATTGAGCTTTGACACTCAAGTTTCAGGGAGTTACACAAAAACTATGGTTTTGTGTTACAAGTTAATGCTTAAAATTTCTTTCTTCTTGCACCCAAGCATAACATCATAGAATAGGTTGGGTTGGAAAGGAAATTGAAGATCATCCCACATCCCATCTTGTGCTTTGGAAGTCCATTTTTTGTCTGGGGTGCAGAGAGGCTGGAACCTGATTGAGCTCTCTTGTGAGCCAACTTTATGATTATGTTTATTACTCATAGGTGAATATTATCTTTTCATGTGTAGAGGCCTCTACAAACCAAGAAGGCAACTCAGCAACTCTAAGGGGAAAAGGCTTTTATCCTTTCTTTTTTTTTCCTGTGTGTCCTACTGCATTTTCTCCTGGAACCCTTTTCACAATTCCTCTTGTAGCAACATCAGCACCTTACCTTCAAAAGACTGAGCTGCTTATCTGTGAAACTGATGGTCTTAATTAGCCTGTTTCATTTGATGAGTGTTTCAGTTGGTCACTTCTTCAGTTACTCTACGACTGCTCTAAAGGGCAGTTTTGAATTAGGGTTTGGGGTTTTTTAAGTCTTTCAGAGATGCTTCTATTTTAAAGAGAAAAAAAATTAAAAAGGACAACCATAAAAACCCCATCAGTCCTCTGGCTCTTTTATGGTCTTCTGCAAATAAAGGAGTGAATAGCAGATATTTCCTCAGCTATTGATGTTTCTACTAGCTGTCCGATTTCCAGCTTTTTCCACCCTGTCTTTTATTTTTAAACCTTTGAATTACTAAAAGCGTGGTAGTATTAATTCTGATTGGGATATCAAACCAAAAATATAAACATGCACAAGTTTTAATGATTTTAGCTTGTGTAGCAGCCTGTCAGCTATGTGTGTGAACATAAAGCTGGACAAGAACCTATGACAGATAAATCACAGAACATCATTTTTCAAAGTCAGATGCCATAGATAGCTTTTAAAGTCTTCAATGAAGTAATTCTGAGGTGGGGAAGATAAGTGGCTGTAAGCTTTCTGCATTTTATGAATGTGAACAATATGTGAGCATCTTGCTAAAGCAGAAAGCTGCGTGTTTGAGAGAAGGGAAAAGAAACAGAAAAGGCTGTAAACCATGTTCTCAAATTAGGAATAGTGTCTGCCTGGACAATCTTATGCCTTCTCCATTGTGGCACTTAATTATTTATCATTATGTGCCTTCCAGGGGACGTGGTTCATTCAGGACACATAAAGGATAATGCTGACTTATTTGGGATCTTTGATGTCTTGTCCTTTTTAATGGAATAATCGTATAATGACACTGTAAGACATAAAACAGAATTGTGATGCATGTGTACATGCAAGCCCTGTGGCATTTCTTACCAGGAAGTTTCAACTTTGCAACTTGTATTTTTTTAACATCTATCTTATTGTTATTTTTATTTTATTTTACTTCTGAGGTAAAACCCATAGAACTGTGTTCCTTGGCTGTACAGTAGTATTTAAAGGGCAGAGGCTGTAGAAGGAACTTCACACATCAAATCTTTACCTCACTGGGTTTATTGGTAACGATAAACAGGCTGTTAAATAAGCTGAGGGAGAGATCAGACTTCTGTTTTGTAAATGGATTTTGTATCTGTTTTCTGACAGCTGTTGTTGAGCTCTGTACTCTTCTGCTTTGTACCATCTATTCTTATCCCCCTTGCCTCCCCTAAAGGCTGTCTCCCCTAAATGCTTCTTGCCCTCTGCCCCCCACCACAGGAACAATTTTTTTTATTCTTCCACACTGAATATTTTTAATGTGGCGTGTTCAAAAAAAGGCATCCTTTCTCCTCTCTGTTCTGGTACCTGTTGTTACACTGGCTATTTCCTTCCTCGACTAGAGGTATTTTGATTAAAATTCATGTTCAGTCCTTGCCATAGCCTGCACTCCAGTCTCAAGCACTTTATAAATGTTTATGAATTAACCCTTGCTGTACCTTTGTGGTAAGGAAGTATTAAAGAAGAAAGGTGCACTGGTGATTCAGAGGTGTGAAGTGCTGGCAGCAGGAGCATAGGAAACCTCTGGTGTTTTATGATCAGCTTGTCTGAGATCACAGAGGGCACTGGGCCAACCTCAGGCGCAGATCCTCCACCAAAGAGCTGTGCTTTCTCCACCATGTCCTCTTTCCTGGTTGGCCACATCTTGTCCACTGATTATTTTGGTTTGAATTCATGTTTCTTTAGTACTCCGTCATAGAAGCATCAGATGGATAATTAATAGAAGGAGCTGCCTTCCACAAAGGAGCAGCCACCATTCCAGGCCTGCTCACCCAAATTCAGTCTCTGTATCTTGAATCATTTCAAGGGGGGGACATTTCTATCCTGAAACACCCAGCCTGATAAGTAAACAATGTGATGCAGGATTATATGAATCCTGTCCCTTAAGAATGGGGTTTCCCAGGAAGCAAGAAAGCAAGAGAAAATATATTTAAAATTAAGCTAAAACTGTCACTTTAACTCTTCAATCTCTGCCTAATAAAAATCTTCGAACCCTTTTTAATTATAAAGGATTGTTTTGCTGTCTCATTTAATATTTGACAGGCTTTGTACACTGCTCTGAAGTACTTACTGAAGTGTTTTTATTCACAAAGTCAATATAGTTTATTTGGATGGTATGTCATTGATTTTGGCTTTTGAATAGCCTGAAAAAGTTGAGCACTGGCATGTACAGCTTTTCTTTTTGCCTTTCTACTTTCTAAGCAAGTTCTGACACACACAAGTGACAACACACTTAGGGCTTTGTTTGAAATAAGTATTGAAATGTTTAGTGACCAAAAAAAATATCTAAGCCAGAAGTCAATGCTACTATTTTTGCTTTTGCTTTCCTGCTGTTGTTCCAAGCAGGAGTTTCTCCTGCTTTCCTCTGCACAATGCACTGGAAAGAATCAATATGCACCTTTGTGCTGAAACGTAGGTCAGTTTCTGCCAGCTGCTTGTTGGGCTTTAATCTTGTTTGTAATCACTGTTTTTAAAAGTAACTTCAAGTGTTGTATTTGTGTGTAGCTTACATTTATACAAACATTTTAAGAGCAAAGCCCTCAATTACATTGCCATATCTTGCATTCTAGATGAGAAATTGTCTCATTACTCGGATAATTGATTCTCACTGTTAATTTTTTTTTCTTCATCTTAGTATGTATAAAATTTCTTTTTATACTTCTTTGCCCATTTTTAAGTACAAACATACATATTTATAAACAAGTATATCACTGTTAAGGTATAGACTGTTTAGCTGTTGAAGATGTGCTTTAATTTTTTTAGGTCTATCACATATTGCTTCATACTGCCAAAGTCAGGTCTCACACCATGACTGGAACCAAATGTTGCTTCCTAGTGAAAAGTAATGTATGATACATGAAGTGTCAGGCAATTCATCAGGAGTAAGGAGGAGATGGCCCTAAGGCAAACAGTTTGATCTTTGGAATATAATGGTTACTTAACCCTTTAACTCGTATAGCACATGTATAAAGAACAAACTAGGGAGAAAAAAAATAGGGTGCAAACTATATAATGAAATTCTGATTTTCTATCTTGAAATGTTAGTAAATGAGAACATGCCCTTAGCCCTTAAATGTTGATATTTATGATCAATTAATTTTATAAATTAATTTTATAAAACTGCATCTAAGTTTGTTTCTTATGAGCAGTGGATAATAATTTATAAGTGTTTTAAGCAATATTAATAGCATGTTCCCCAAATGAAAATAAATTAGGTGACTAATAGAGGCCAGTCTTACTCTGAGAGCTGTAGCCACAGATGATAACTTTACTTGCCATACTGTATGAAGAATCTTGGATACAGTTTAAATTCATTACTATTTTTAAATAAAAAATGGTGCTGCCCTTTTAAGTGAAGTAGCATGCATTAACATTGTCTGATGGCTTTTCACCTGCTGTTTACTTACTGTTGGGTCAGTGTATACTTTTAGGAATCAGTATGTTTATTTTGTTGCATTTTTTTGCTTCTGTACAATATTTATGGAGAAAAATTGTCTGTAACAAGTTATTCTTTATGTGGCTTCTGTTTTCATTTTGAAGTAGCTGTCTTAGACCCTGACTGAACAAAGTACTTAAGCACATGTGCAACTTTAAGCCCAGGGACTATTCACAAACTCTGAAGTTGCATGCAAATTTATGTCCCTGGGCCCACATCAGACCCAGAGAAACAGTTGTAGAGTTTACCTTATGGATTTTGGATTAGAAATCCTGTTGATTTAAGGCCTGAATAGTCTGTTTGGCCGAAGGGCAGTTAATGGGCATTCCGATTCCAAGAAGGTAACGCAGCTTCCTAGGTCTGTAGAAGTGAACTTAGAACTGTTTTAAAGTTTTTACTGTGTCATTTTAGATATGCATGTGGGACCACAGCAAGCTACGAAACAAGTTCTGTTGTCAACCACTCTTAACTTCTAATTCCTGTCCCTAAGGAAATGCAGGGACTGATTTGCTCATTACCACTGGCAGCTCACTATCTCTCAAAGTTTTTTAAGCTGGATCGGGGTGTTTTGGGGGCTTGGGTTTTTTTGGTTTTTTTCCACCTTTCTACAAAAAGAACAATTACTTAATAAAGGTTCAGCACAAACCCCTTAGTTATTCCTGAAGGGGTTAATCCTGCAGAACTCCTCAAGACATCTGGCAGAAGCTGTGGGTGTTGGGTGTGGCAGATCCCAGGGCCGTACCAGTCTCTACAAGGGAGCTGTCATCCTTGCTGATTTATCCTTCCCTAATGTCACGGGGTATGGATGTTGAAACTGTGGCTAGAATGTGAAATACGAAAAACATGAAGATTATGATTTAGTGTCTGGGGAGGCTCGTTGTTGGCCTCTGTTCACAAGTTGTAAGAATTGGAGGTAGCTTGACACAGGTTACAAAATCTGGTATGTAGCACACAAAAAAAAGGCAGGGTATTTTGGTGTTTGGAACTCCTACATGTGTTAGTGCACAAAAATGAGTGACGGTAACAATTAAATCAAAGACTGCACTGATGATATATTACACTGGAGGCACGTCAATGGAGCTTGTAAATAACATTTAGATAAATGTACTTTCTGGTCATTCATTTGCAAATAAATATAACGGGTGCAGCAGATGAAGAAAGTAGGGAATTAACTGCGTTTACTAAATATAATTTGGATAATTAACTGATACTTTAACAGAGCTCAAATGTAAGTATATTGTGTTCATGGTTCAGCATCTTTTTTAAGCTGATGTTTGTAGCAAGTTAAGTTTTTGTATAGGTTTACAAGCATTTGTTTCATGAGGTTGACTTTTTCCTTCACTGTCTTCTCTACTGATACAGTGAAATATGCAATAATTACAGTAGCTGGAACAAAACAAGTACCACAAATCTTTGTCAAGGTATCCCCATTTAATAAATGTTAACTAAGTGAAACAAGTTGGCTGTTTCTTTGTTGGGATGGATTAGGTTATTTTTGTCTCTTGAAGCAGTATTTATTATTCTTATTGGAAACAACTACCTGAGTATTGTTGGTTTTCTCAGGATTCTTAATCTTCTCTTAGGAAATAAATTCTGGCATAGCCCCAACTTGCAGAAGTTTAATACAAAAGCAGTGGTCCCATTTATAGCACAAAATTACTTTTTCTGCTTCATTTGAAGCATAATGTAAGATGTGAAGGTAGAATATATACATAGTCATAGAAGCTGTTAGTGTTTAAGCATCAACATAGTTTCTAGTATCTAAAAGTTTTCTGATGTAGGATGATGTATATAAAGTCTTACGGATAAAGTCCTATTCTTTTGGACATATGTATATTATTTGGATGGATTAATATTACCCATATTAATGGATAATTGCATTATTTTCAATAAAAGTTGTATATCTTCAAAGTGAATTAAAATTGCAGTCCAATTTTCTAAAATACTGTTTGCTTTAAAAAAAAGAGCTGAGCTCAGTGTGGTCTCTGCACAAGTAAGTCCTAATTTATCCAGTTGATACTGAAATTGGAGCATGATTAATAATAAGTATGTTCCCAATTAGGAAATGCATTCTTACGAATAAAAGGTATTTGCACTGAAGTCAGGGATGCTCTTTTTCTAATTCTTGTTAGGATAAATTCTGTAATGGGACCTGCACCAGTCCTGCCTTCCTTATCATTATAACAAAACTCACACTGCCTGTGGAGCAAAAGCAGTGCTAAATCCTTCTTAAGGAAAAAACATAATTAGGTTGTGAAAATATGTTTGAAATATGTGTTTAAACATTGGTTTCTATAGTAATACTTTTTCTTGGGGTTTTTTGTGATCCGATTTGTTGAGTTTGCAATTACTTTGAAGAAAAAGTGCAGTGTTGTGCTGTTATTGAGGTATTTTAAACTGGATTTTTTTTCCCAGACAGTTACTCACACTGACAGCCGGGTAGCTCTTTTCATCTTAACGCACCCAGATGTATGATAAAAATGCTACAAATCAGTTTATACACTCAGGAACATCTGTGAAACTACTGTTCTTGGAGCTGCTTTGTCAAGTGTGTTTAGAAATTTGCAGTCATTCCTGAGATTTAGGGTAGGATTGTGTTTTGAAACATTGCTGACATTATCATGTTCTCTTAAGATGTTGGGCAGCTAGAATTGTACTGGGATCTAACAGTGACCTGCTTCAAAGCCGTGGAGGAGCTGCTTTTCTGGTGCCTGTTTTTCTCTGTCTTGGCATGACTTGATATTAGCTTTGCACAAGACTAAGTGACATACCTGGTGCAATAGAAGCTAAAGAGCAATGAAAACTTAGGTACTAACATATGTGTTACTCACTGGATTATCTTAGATTATCTTTGCTGTCTGAATCTTGTTTTGATTACCAGGCCATTTCAGTTATATTTGTTGGAATCTCTGTTTAATCTTATCTTTGTCTTGTGTTCTCGTATAGTACCATCTGAGCTCATACACTGTAACTGTCTGAAGTACTCTGGAATAGTGGAATATGGAGCCAGTGAGATTGTATTAAAACAGCATACCAGTAGTAAAAATGAAAAAAAAAAAAAACCCAAACAACAAACAAACATAAAGCAACAACAAAAGGATCATATTCTCTCTCAAGTTTTGTATATTTAGACTAGTCAGGACATCTGGAGGGGGCCTGAAGCCAGAGAAAATGGATCAGATATATAAGGCCAAAAGAAGAAGAAAAAAATCAAACAAACAAAAAAACCCACCAAAACCATGGATTCATTATCTGTGTAGAAAATGGGAAATTAACCAGGTGATAAAGTGTAAGATCACAGAATGATGTGCTTATAAATAACGTCAGCCAACCATCATATTTCATAAGTGTTTTATGTTCGTAAAAACATAAAAATGAGCACTTTTAATTAACAAAAGTGTTTTGTTTTGTTATCCTGCCACCCTGCTGGATGCATGAAAGTAAAAGGTTTGAGAGCCTGCACCAGTAGAGTTCTTCTGCTTCCTTTGATGCCTTCACAGTTGAGCATGTGACTGGAAATCCCATGTGTTGCCATGCTTATGAATTCTGTTGCTCATGCCTTCTCATGAGCAGGCAGTGGCCCTTTTTAATGTCCAGAGTCTTTTCCCAGTAAGTATGAGTATCTAACAACCAGGCAGCTCTGCTGTTTTGCATCACACCTGCCTGCTAAAATGAGATCAGCTTCTTTTCCATTTATGGATGCCTGCATTTAGGGAGATATGTTGGAACAAGCTAAAAGTTGTCACGGAGCAGAAGGATTGTTCCTACCAGCTGCAGAAAGCCCATGGGCTTGTGGTTTGAAAGGCCCTTTTAATTAGAGGAAAGGATCTAGGCACACAGATAAATTCAAACATATTGGAAGTTGGTTTTCCAGAAATCTTTGAATATTTCCAAAATCCCCTCTTTACAACGTGATGCAGCACTTGAGGAAATGTAAATTATTTTTAAGAGCTCTCTTTCAGA
Organism: Florisuga fusca; assembly: GCA_038090715.1. Classification (NCBI taxonomy): domain Eukaryota; kingdom Metazoa; phylum Chordata; class Aves; order Apodiformes; family Trochilidae; genus Florisuga; species Florisuga fusca. The sequence continues at coordinate 2,641,960 of JAAWXA010000009.1, forward strand.
TAGTGGGAATAATTAATTGGAAATACACATTTTTACAACACCTTTCACTGGGTTGTTTTTGTTCACTTAGCCTACTCTCTACATTATAAACTGATGAAGAATCTAGAGACCTAAACTGAGGATGTATTCATTATTATACCTGTCTTTTTGAAACAGAGTGACAGATGCAGAAAATTCAGTAGGATGCAAGCAGGAAAGTTTTTTGTTGTCAGATTATTTCTCACTTCTCTAAATCTTGTTCTACATAGCAAAGCAGCTTTATATGTGCAAGAAAAGGTAGAGGTTTGATACAACATGAGTTTGCCTTATGCAAATCCTATTCAAGGCCACGTATATTTTTGCTAGTCCTCAACAGGCTTTCGATCACTGAAGTCTTAATAAATTAATCCTCTGGTTTATTCATCCTTTCAAAATATGTGTTTGAATCACATGTCTAATTTGGAACATCCAGTAATTTTTTTTTTTTTTCATAATGATGCTACAAACAACTTGTTTTGTTGTTGTTTAGATTATGTCTGTGGGAAAATATACAGGAAAGTATAGTATAGAGCCTACTTCAAGTCTAAACACGACTGCTAACATATTTACAATTAAATGAAACACCTTCAAGATTTGAATCTTAACCTGTCGGTTGGTTGCCACATGACAATAACTCAAAATCCATAACCTCTTCTTGGGCCAGTTACTATTAATACTCCAGAATTTGATGTGAATTTATGCTTAGCATATTATCTTTGCTGTTGTTTTTGTGTGTGTGTGCGTGTTTTATTTTTTTATGTATTTTAATATACACATTCATCACAGCTGAGAATTCCATATATTTTAAGGACCAGCATTTCTGTCGTAAGTGCAAGCTTTGGGGAACTTTGGCCATGACATTCTTGACCACTGTGATAAATAAGAGTCAGGTTGGAAAGCACTTACTCAAACTGGAACTGTTCTTCCATTAAATCAGTGAAATGATTCCTTTGAGTAGCTGTTCAGCAGTGTGGACAAGAGATTCACAACCTGTCTGAAAAACCACATGCATATTTTCCTAGAGTGTTACACATTGGCTTCAGTCAGGTCAAGGAGTTGCTTTCTAAATCCTCCTCAGTTTAGAATAAATAAGATATTCCTTGCTTTCTGCTCTAACTAATAGGTAGGAGTTGTGGCTGCTGTTAAATAGCGTTCATCCTGCACCCAGATGTAGCTGTATTTCAACGAAGAGCGAAATGATCCTTGAATATCTCTTTGCTCACTTGCCATGGGGCAGGCAGGGGCTGGGGGGGGTTAATGAATTGGTTGTAAAGGAGTTTGCAGTGCTTACATGAAGTGCCCTGCTACGGAAGTATGAAGTTATTTGCTTTCAAGATGAATAGTTCTTTAAGAGATGGTTTAAACAGTCTGGCTAATACACAAGATGTTAAGTCTCTAAAAAGTCATTGTACATGTCATTTGAAACAGCATAACCCCTCCCTCCATCTTAAGTTTATAGCAATAATAAGCTTTGCAGATGCTTTTCCTGGGAATTAAGGACCAGCTGGGGTAAACAGACCTCAAACTATCCTCTTAGCCAGTCATTAATCTTCAGGGAAAGCCTGTGCTTTGATCATTATTGCTAAAATATGCCTAGTGCAGCCTGGTCTTACATGCCAGTAAAAGCAAAATAGTATTTTGCCAAAACATGAACATTCTTTTGTTTTTCAAGCAGCCCTGTGTGTTGGATTCATTTTTCATGTGTGTTAAGCATGCTTGTGTATATGTGCACACATACAAACAGACAAAAGGGGATGAATTTGCAAGTTGATTTATTCATTCTGCATTTATACCACTGTAAGCTAAGCAGGGTTTCTGACCTACCATTATTAGTACTGGTCAACCTTTTATATAACTTTGTTTCTTTTCAAAACTTGTGAGAAGTTTTGGATCAGGTAACTTTGCTTTTGAAAACTGGTAAGAAAAATTTTATCCATTAATGACCTTATGGAGACCTACCTTAAATTATGCCAGTGAGTCTCACTGAGGATCAAAAAGCAGGGGAAACTGTACAACAAATTCCAGGGCAGCCTGGCCTTTCCTGGTGTAACTAGTTGCCTGATAAGTATGTGTTGGTGATATTGGTGCTCTCAGACAGAAAGCTGACTGATTTTCCAAACCAGTTTTTTTCTTAGATTTTTTTTGACTTGTTGCAGTGCAATGATTTTAGAAGTCAAGCATAATAGAGTATTTCTGCATTACAGGTCACAAAGTTGAAAGTCCAGCAAGCAGTCTACCTGAAATTCTAGGCTTTAGTTTTACTGAAGTGTGGTAAATACAGGACTCTACAAAACTAGATGTCTCATGAATCACTGTTCTTCCCCAGGTAGCTTGCTGTGTGCTGTTAGACAATCTGTGTCTTTTGGTTAAGAGCATTTGGTTAAGAATCAAGAATGTGTACTTCAGATATTTGCACTTTTTTGCAAAATTACCTCTATTATTTGCCTATACTTTGTCAGTTGAAGCCTGGATTAAAGAAAGTACTTTAAAGCACTATGAACATTTAATACTAAGTTTCATTAAGGGCATCAATTCCTGCTGAATTTCTACAAACGTCCCTGAATTTGAGACAATATTGGTATTTCTGGAAGTAATAAAATTCCCCTTTTGTAATAATTCTCATTGAGCACAGGGGGATTGCTTTTTATATTCTTCTGTGTTGTCTGTCAGAAGCAGAGTTTGTCTGGTGCCCTGTTGCATGAGGTGTCGGGCTCTGTAGCAACCCAAAAGAAGGTACAGTCAGGTTTGTGGAGTTTGCCACTAAATTCTGTTGAATAGATCCAAAAGAAGAGAGCTGTTTTACAACCTGTGTCCTTTGCCCTAAAAGAGATTTTTGGATCTGCACTGCTACTGCCAGAGCTGATTTGCTTTGTTCTGTGTCCCCTAAGGGGAATCATCAAAGTAGCAAGAGAAGGAAATCATTCCTGTATCTTCTTGCCAAGAGCGTTTTCCCTATTTTACTATAAATTAGCACCATGGAGGAAGTGGAGAGGGGGAAAAATCCTGCAAATCCTTAAACACCTTGAGCAAAATCTCTTCTGCTGCAGAGTTTGAAGTTTAGGCTGCCTTTGAAAGCCTTGATGGACCCTCTTGCAAGAGTTGGGCAGCTGGAATGAAAAAGGTTCCTGCTGGTAGAGGGCTGGGTATAATCGATTCCTGTATGTTGTGATGAAAGATAAAAGTACATTATGCATAGCATATATGATGGGAACTCAGAATAATTTTTACATGTTTAAATAGTATATTTTAAATGGCAAAAATTCACCACTGTGATATATTGCTATGAGCTGCAATGGGCAGAATCTAGTCGTGCTTCATTTGCTACCAGGTGCCTGTGTGATTTTTCATTACTGTATGAGAAGAACACTTCAGAAATACTTCAGAAAACAGCAGTCTACATACAGTTGCTTGATCTTCTGTCTTGGGTTTTTTTAACAACCCTTCTCAAAGTGCAAAGCAATAAATAGCTAGGCTCAGTGCTCTGTAAAAATAGGCTTTTTGACCTCTCCATTTATTGGTATACCTTTAACCTTGCAGGTTTCTGACAGCCTCACTGCTTGGCACCGTTTTCCTCTGTGTAAGAAAAGAAACTGCTGCTGAAGTATGGCAGCAATGCTGTGTTGGGTTATTTTCTGAACAGTTCTTGAACTGTTTCTCATGCATTAAGGGGGTCTTTACTTGAAATTAGGAGTTGCAATTTATTATTTCGTATTTCAGCTCAGGCTGATTACTTCCCATTTAAGAAGTGTTTTTTTCTGCGCAGTGATAGACCGTGCAGGCTAGCAGTGTTTGGTTTCTCTGTCTCCACAGAAACTTAAACTAGAGTAGGTAGGTAAATCAAGGCATCCAATTTAAGTTCCTTGCAAAAGCTGCATCATTACTGTTTAGCCCAACCTCAGCATCCCCTTGAAGTTAGTTTGGTAGCATTAGTAGATGTCCCTTGATGTCTCCGGCCTGGAAAGGCATTTGAAAATTCCTGTCTGTTTCCTGTGCTGCAGGAAAACTGCCTCCATGTTCTCCAGTCCCACAGAACCAGTGCCAGCATTTTTCTTTTGCTTCCTAGCAACTGCCAATTTGGCAAAAATGAATCTGTGGGACCTGGAACTTTGTAAGCTGCAAGAGATGCAGAAACAAGGGGCTGTTTGTATTGCATGGATGTGTTTTATAGTTGGTTCCAATAGCAAAGAGGTGTCAGCGTCACCAGCTTGCCAGCATGAGAGATCGAGGAATAAACCTGAGAGCAAAAGATATCCCTTTTCTGCAAGAAGTGTTTGCAGAAGAAGGCAAAGATAGTGTGAAGAAACCACTCTGCAGTGTGGGCACCATTTCTCTGTTTAATGGTCTTCAGCCTTGGACAGGATGCCCACACTGCAGCCAGGAGTGTGACTGCACGTGGAACTGCCATGGATTTAAAGAACTGTCTTCTTCAGATCCAGTGTTTTTAGCTAAGAGCTCATGGCAAGATAATCATCTCAGTCTAAAACTGCCTGCTCAATGGAGTTTTGCAGCCCACACTGAGCTTTGTGTGTCTTCCATTTCATTATTTTTGGTTTAAACTTAGTCTGAGGCATGTTGGCACTAGCTGCCAATACCACGGACTCCAGTGTGCATGTGTAAAAACTGTCACACCTCTGGCTCACGTTGTCTGTGTGGTCTTTGCCCTACTTTTCACTGTAAAAAGAGGTGGTTTGTTCATCCCTCCTCAAAATTGCACCCTCTCTTTGTGATCCAGCCAATCCCAGCAATAATATTCCTTGGTGCTTGCTTAAAAAATAAAAATAAAGAAACAAAACCCAACAAGCATTGGGATTTTGTTTTCCTTATTCCTCCTCTCTACTTGCATGATCTGCAGTCATGTTTCTCCAAGTATTTCTTATAGGAACCAGGAAGAAGCTTGCTTTGCACTGAGAATTCATAACTAAAAGTTCTTTTTTGAATTTTTTTGTCTCTTCAAGCACATTTAAATTCTAACATTTGAAGCACCTGATTAATTTTTTTCAGACTGTTGGAAACAAGTTTTCCCCTGGCTGAGATCTTGTAAAAAACATTTCAGCCTGCAGCAAGCTTTTCTTTTTAATCTGAAGTTTTAGTAAACCCTCAAAAAATTGGGTTTATAATTGAAGTGACAGCACAACTCTAATTGTACCACTACTGGCACACCTCCATAACTAGAAGCATACATTGCTGCAATTTTGAAGAATAAAATTAATCCCTACTATGCTGGGCAGTAGAATTTATGCTTCCCGCAGTTTTCTACATTTGTTGTATTTTCATAAAAATCTACAAATTATAATTTGCAGCATTGAGAATGGAACAGCTACCTCTCTATTTGGCATAAATCAGTGTGATTCAGGTGGAGGCAGGGATTTTGTGCAGGTTAGCCTGAGGTGGTAGAGTGGAATAATAAATTTTGAGAGTGTGAGGTTTTATCATGTAGGGACTTTGTTTTTTCTCAGGTGGAATAGCTGGGTACATTTGATTAGGGAATTTAGTGTACAGTAATACTGAAAGCAGATGAAATTTCCAAGTCCCATTTTGTTCTAGAAAACATCTCTTTAGTAGACAAAATGAGGTAGCTTCCTTTACCACGCTTTATGCAAAAATGTATTTTCCATAAATTGCTGAGTTTGAGAAGAATAAAACTCCTCTTTACAAATTTGGGTCATGATCTTACACCAGACCTAGGTGGCCTGAGCTGCTGGGTGCTCCTGGGGACACTATGTACCCTTCCTGACAGCATTTCCATTGTCTAGTGATGGATATGGAGAAAAAAAATAGATCAGTGTCATCTTCTTTGTGCATATCTTGTGATAGGTGTTAGCATATGAACGTGTAGCTCTTCATATAATCACCTCTAATTTTCTGTGGTGTAACATATCTAGCCTTGGGACGCCAGGTCTTTGGCAGGTATATAATATGCAATTATACACCTTTTGTTATTTTTAGTTATCAGGAGTGACAAGTGGAGCAGAGTATCACAATAGTCATGTTTTAATAAGCAGGGGGGGTAGGGGGTGGGAGAAGTACTTTGAAAAGTCTCTCATTCATCTCAACATCCAGAAGTAATGGCCTTAAGAGCACTTTAGGGACCTATACTGACAGCTGTCAGTTAGCTGATAGTCTAATGAACTGAGAATTGGGCAATCTTTTGCACTTTTCCAGGGTGATTTTTTGCCTCAAGACTTCTGTTGACCGCTAAATAACTTCTTAACCACTGCTCACACACCTTCTGCTGCCACTGCTCCTAGGTTGAGGACCAAGGTGCAGGCATACCCAGGCTTGACCTTACACGAAGTCAGCACAGTTCTAGCAGAGGTTCTTGGGTTTTTTTGGTTTTTGTTTGGGCTGTACATGCACGACATAAGGTGCCCACTGCATGGTTACTCCATCCTGCTTTCTAGAGATGTGCCAATAACACAACAGCACAATGCCTTGTTAAGCAGTTGGAGACCCCCTCTCCCTGTGGCAGAAGGAAAGCTGAAGGGTGAGTGTCTGTAGAAGATAAATGAGTGCCCTGTCTTGGAAAGATCTCTTCTGGCCCAGGATGAGGTCAGCCTGTGCAGAAGCTTGAACTGCAGATACTTTTGCTTGTCTTGCCTTTGTTGTATGAATTGATAAGCATTTTGTCATTTAACATCTGTTAATCTAAGACACCTCACAAATATCCTCTTAATAATGCACATAAATGACAGTAGAAATTAAAGTGCTTAGCACTTGAAGCAAACCTGCAAGTATTTAATAGTTTAATTGCACAGTCATAAATTGAATATTGCATTGCTTAACATTCCTTGACAGCGATTGCTTCTGTGCGAGTCCTGCCCCCCAGATCAAATAGCTCCATACTCCCACCCTAGTCCCTGTGGGGAGTTGTTCAAACTGTATTTGATTCTCCCTTGAAGTTAGGGGTGGGGGTCTGTGAACACTCCAGAAACCACTGCAAATGTACCAGTCTGCATGAATTCCACCAGCAGTTCTCACTGCTGTTATCTTTGACACGCAGGCTTTATGTATCCAGAATGAAACATCATGAATAATAATCTGTTGTTAAAACACTGTCCATCAGAACTGTTTACTCACAGAGTGACAGCTAACACATCTGGATTACATACTGTGTTTGATCTGAAATACCAGACTCACTCTACTGTAACAATGACAAAAACATGCCATGGTTGTGCAGTTCAAAGTATATAATATAAGGACTGGGGATGTCTGATTTGATTTAATTTAAAATATCTCTCTTCACATAAAACTATTGGTTGTTGTAAACTATATGTTTTAAAGAACTGTATAAAACTGATACTGTGATTTATGTAATTATATCCTTTGAAACTAGTGTCCTTCATATGCCTAAGAATATCCCTCTGCAGTAATTACTCATTCTAAGAGGTAAGGGTGTATGATTTTTTTCCTTTTGTCTTTCACACCCTGGTGCAAGAACTTGTTCGGGGATTTTTGTAAAATATACAAGGTGCACAGGAAATTTTAAGTTAAAGATGAAAATGTAAAGGTAATTTTGTCATCTAATAAAGATCAAAGTCTTACTTGCAAAGTGATAGTTAATGATTCCCTAGGAAGTCCTGATTAATGTCAGAAGCTGAAATGAGAGATCGTTGGAAAACTGGAGACTTGACTCAGCTCTTTTCCCTGAAGGGGCTTGTAGGAGTGTCATGAGTTTCCTAAGTTATGATCAGCTGGTTGGCAGGAGCTTTCAAGCTACCTACCTTTTCCAATTAGTAAATAAAAGAAATTTCAAGAGTAAAATCAACTGAACTTGTGGAACCTTATGAGCAGTTGCATGACAGGTTGTCTCCAAGTGAACTGTTTTAGAAATTGCAGGTCTTGATTAAATTCCTTGATGTCTGGTAGCTCTAAAACTGTAGATGACTGTTAGTCTTGTACTCCGTGTGGTTTCTGCAAGGGGATATCTGTGAGAAAAGCAGAAACACAGCAAAACTTGTGACTTTAAAGCTTCTGATTCTGGATTAGTGACAGGACTGTGGAGCACTGCCATAGCATTGTGATGACCCCTTTACTTGCTTTTTGCAAATTACAGTGACCAAAGTAATGAGGAAACTGAGACAGACAACCTTTTATTTCTCTGCACAGAAGGTGCTCTTCAACTTGTACACAGTTGTTCACTTTGTAAGTAAGTGGAACTCTGTGTGCATCCAAGGTATAAATTCGATAAACATAGCAAAGTTAAAACTAGCATTGAGAAAATGACTGAATCCCCTGGGCTAACGAGAGTCCTCTTGTTTATGTTTTCATATATTTCATTGGACAGTTTTTATTTTAAGGCCAGCTGTCACAACCTGATGTTTCACAGCCTTCACTGCTGGAACATGCGTGTGTTCTGGCATCAGTCTGTGTGGAATATCTGTTTGAACAAATGCAGTATCAGGGCATGCCAACTATGGCCAGTTGCATTTAGTTATAGCAGTTGCTGAATGTACCTGGAGAGCTGACATTCAGCAGGGAATGAAGTCAAACTTGGCATCTCTAATAATACTTACATCAAAATTTGTACCTCAGTCTAGTATATAGGGGAAAAAAATTACTTTTCTTTTGAAGCTGGGAGAGCTTGCCTGGCCGTGGGACCAGCATAGCTGTGAGGACTTGGTTTGCAGTTAGACCATGAAGGACATTGCAAAGGCTTAAGTGAAATTCAAGTCTTAAAATGAAACACCAGTCCCTAAGACCACCATAAAAATCTCAAAACCATTAACTGCTCCCTGGATTTTTTTATCTCCCTCCAACCACTAAAAGAGCATTTCTAGGTAACTTTCTGGCTCCTATGAGTTACTCTAAGGTAGCAGCAGTTTTTGTTGCCCATAATCCTATTTTGTGACAGCCTGTAGGAGCATTAGGTGTACAAGGATGCAAATAATTTATTAGAAACACTAATAAATAACTAAACAATAATATATTAGGTCTAGCTGCAGCTCTAGCATTCAAAAGTGTAGAAGGTTCATCTAAAGTAACCCAGTGGGGTCACAGCTTCATCCATGGGAACAAATGTGATGTATGTGCTGTGCTACAAGTGATCCTTTCTAAAACGTGCAGCACATTGATCTTCTTTGAGACTTTGACTGTTTGAAGTGAAAGAATCCAATAGTCTGTACTAGGCTAGTGGTACACAAATCAAGTTATTAATCACACTTGGAGAGAGTATGCCCTTTCTGGAGTGAATTATTGTCAGAAAACTACAAACAACAGAGCTAGATCGTTGTGTAGGATTAAAAATTGATAGGTAAAAAGAGTAACAAGCAAAGTATTTGGAAAATTAGTTAAGTCATTGAATTAATTCAGGTTGCAAGAGAAATATTCTAATGAATTTATTTAACATAGTATGTCAACAAGTAGGAAACATATTAAAGAAAAGGAAATGTTTCCTTCCACAAATGTAAGAAGGCTGATCCTGACAACTCCCACTGACCTCATAATCAAACTCAATTAAATAAATAATGGATCACAGTTAATTTTGGGGCCTGCCTGGTGCTGAGAACAATATGGAACAAATACACTCCAGGGTGGTTCTGCTGAGTGTTTCTTGAATACTTTGGGCCATTCCTGGGGAGCAGGAGTGTTGCTCCATCTTGCACCTACTTTCATAGTTCTGGTGGAACAAAAAATGAAAATAACTTGTATCTGATTGTAACAGTCCTCTTGGGGTACAAGGAAGGAGGACGAACTAGTTTGCCTCCTCTGAACAGTGTGCTAGGGTTGTAAAATATAGCAGGTCCATTAATGTGACATAAAGGGCTAGAAAAATTCCTGGTTGTTTCCCATCAGTTAAAAATTATAAAGGAAATGCCAGCTCGATCTAAGCATGTTGAATACACAGAATAATGACCATTCTCTAACCACTACAAGGGAAAAAAATCTGAAGATTCAAAGCAAACCCAGGAACTGCAAACTGCAGGTACCTGTCTATAATCCAAAGGTGCCAAATTTAATAAAGTTAGAAAAGTTACTAAATTCTTCAAAGTTATATGCAGATAAAATCTAAATTTGAATACCAATATACTTCTCCTTGGTATTTGGCACTGTCTGAACTAGTTTGGGGATGATTTGCTTTGGGGCAGTGGCATAGCTAACCTTGCATAGTGTTTCTTTCTAGCTCAAACCTCTACAAGGAAGATTGAATGCAAATGTGACTGTACTGCTTCCAGGCTTGAACTGGTACCTCCAGACAAGTCTTGCAGAGCTTTGTGAAATCTCATGATGTGAGTCAGCAGTCTGCCCTGTGCACAGTTTTGACACGAGCCAACACTCATGGGGAATCCATGGGCCATGGAAGAAAAAAATCATGAAAGAAAAACTTTTTGCAAGATCAGTCCCTGAGAAAGGAAAGCATGTGGTCATGTGGAAGATAAGATGTAAGGCATGTGTGGATCATGCTGGGGTTGTATTGAGTGAGGTATTACACAGGGAAAGTTCTGGAAAACAGAGCAATAAAAAAGGTCCCAACAGTGACTGCATGCAGGTCTGATTTTCAGTCTTTAACCTCTTTCTACAGTTACTCTACTGCAAGGTAGAATTCTGTGATACTGCTTGACATCCATAACTAGGACAGGCCCTTAAAACGTATTTTTTTTAGAATAGAGCCATCTGAAATAATTCTGAACTTGTGTACATACCAAAAATGTTTCCACTGGGATGCAAGGGGAAAATGTTTCCACTGGGAGCAAGTTTTAGAAGTTGGGGGGGTTTTTATCTGGTAGATGTAGAGATATTTTCCTCAGTGCAATTCCAAAGAATTTTGGTGATGAATATAACATACATAGTGTTACAGAATGGCTTAATCCAATGAAGCAGGGGAAGGACTGCCATGATTATTTTCAACATATCGATATGTGTAAATTCCAAATATGAAGAATATAGTGAGACTCTCTGATGGAAAAGTGGAACACTTTGTCAAACATAGGTTAGACTTCTGTTAAGAGCCATGCATTTTCCTCCATTCAAATGACAATGCTTTGTCCAAGGAGGTCTTTAATTTTTCTATCTGATCTGGGTGATTTGCATACAAAAGGTCTATGGCAAAAAAAGCACCCAAACCTTAAAAGTTGGTATTTTTACTGGTTTAAAAGGACTTGTGTCTGCACCCTTCCTTTCAGAAGATCAACATCTCTCAAGATCTGTATATAGATAGCAATTACAGAGAGCAATTCGCCCACACATATGCTGGCTTAACTCTTTAATAACAGTTTATTTCTGCAAAAAAAGTACAAACATATCTCAAAGACTTAATGCATTTTTTATTGTTCTGCAGAATTTCTCATTAAGCTCTTAAGCTCTTCCTGAGCGTGAGCCGATAGCAGTGTCACAGCAGCACTGCTCCTGTCCTCACTAGTGTCCAGGTACTCAAGGGAAAAAAGTGGTGAGCCTGAAGAGAGAGCTCTTAAGTTATTCTCTCCATATTAGTCCCCAAAAAAGAAATGAGCAATGAATTACTCTACAGCACAAAATGCAGAAAATTGATTAATATCTTATCATTGAAGAATAACTTAATTTTACCCTGGCTACTACAAAGGCATCATATATAAAACCATGAAAATAAATGCTCTCATGTGAAGTTCCAGTGGCATTTAGTGCAAAGCCATGCTTTTTCTGGTACTATAAGAGAACTCAAATTGATAGCTGCTGGTTTTTTGTGTTTCATTGCTTCACTGTTATCTTTTCCTTTCCATCTCTGTTTACACTTTTGGTATCTTGCACAGGTATTGATCTTATTTTGTCTCCTGAATCTAGTCTTGCCATGAGAGGACCCTTTCACTTCCATTCCTCTACTAACTTCCAGTTACTCTTCTGCAAGAGTCACAGCATATGCTCTGCCCTTCCAAGGAACAATATCTTTTTAGGTAGGGAACACAGAAATCAGCAATTTTTTCACAGGAGAGAAAAAAAAGAGAGTTGTGAAAAAATCATAGTTATAGGGCTCTACTTTTGTCATATGCATTTTCTTTTGAAACCACTGAATCATGCTCTCAATTTTTCTTCTCACTAATGCTGCAGCACCAGAATCAAAGAACCTGCCCTGAAACCACCCCTAAATATGCTTTGGTGGAGGAGGAAAAGCCTCTGAACCTCTGGAAATGGCAGATAGGTGCTATTTGGGTGAAAGGGTAAACTTGCTAATGGAGATCATGAATGGTGCAAAGTATTGTATAGCTGACATGCAAAAGGCATTTGGTATAAGGATAGTTGCCAGAAATCTTTCTTGGTCCATTGTAAATTGCAGGTGAGCAGAGCAATGGGAAAATCATGAGAGAACTAAAAAAAAACCAAAACAAAACAAAACCAACCACCCAACAACCAACCAACCAGACAAACAAAAAACCTCAACCCTATTAATTTAAAACCTTTTTGATCAACATAATTTAAAGCATCCTTCATTACCTAGCTAGGAGTAACACAGGAGACACATTGTGTGTGTGTATTTATGTACACACATTTTATTTTGTACTTCTAGCAGTATCATCAGTGTCTTGTGTAGCTGTTGCCTCTCATTCTGCACTTATACAGATTTTGGTCTTGTGACCTTCTTTTCATAATTCATGTGTATGATTCCTAGCACAGTTACCAGCTTAGTTCTGATTGTAGGCAATAGAAAGGCTCAGTTACTAAGCAATGGTAATTGCAGTGCCTATAAACAGAGAAATGAGTGGTGGCAGAGGAAGTGTCAGATGCACAGTGGGTGTTTCCCCTCTCAAGCTGGCACAGGTTTTTACTCTTTTAGAGTTTAAATGACCAGGTATCAAGTTTTTTGCAAAATGGATTGCAGGGTGGACTTTTCTTAAGGCAGAAGAGCCCTGATTGTTGTTTGAACCTGAATATTAGTTGAAGTTACTTTTTTTTTCTTTTTGGCCTCTTGGGCATAAATGGAACAGGTGTGCATTTGCCACAGGCCACAGCTCAGGAAAGCTAAGTCAAAGCACAATGAGGTCATTGTGAAACATCAGTATTCTTCCAGAGACCTGGCTATTACAGGCAGGAATACTTCAGAAAGCTCTGTGAGCTGGATTCCCAGTGATTGACAGAAAAGACCAAGAAAAATCTTTACATCTGCCTAATTGTGTTTGCCCAGTGAGAACTACATCTTATCACCTACCTCTGAACAAGCTGTTGGAAACAACTGCTGTTGACAGTGAAGTGGGTTTGCACATAGTGTTGGGTTGATCTTTGAGTGCTAGGGAGATCTGGTTTCTTTAAACAAATCATTCTACATGTGAACAAGGTGAATATTTTTGTCGTAAAGTGTGCTTTGACTTTGAGTGTGTCAGGAAATACTGTGCCTACTAAATGATTATTAAATGGGAAGGAGGGAGGAGGTCCCAGGCATTATGGAGCCAGCTTCTGCTGGACTCCTAGCTGACACTGACAGCACTCTGCCAGGAGTGAAAGAATATGTTGTATAACTCACTGGCTCTACCAAGTACGTAGTGGTACTCTGCAAATAAACTTTCTATCCAGGTATTTTTGGACTTCTGCCTCACACCAAGTGGATAAGGAGCAGTTATGGCTCCAGTAATAAAATTCTGCAGATGTTCTTTCTTGTGTGTGCAGTACTAAAGAGGAAAGCCATGCAATGCTTTTATCAGATCAACTTGAAATCAGTACAAGTGTAGCTCAGGGTTGGGATTTATGCTTTCACAGCAACATATCTTTTTGCTCCAAGAAGGCTTTCAGTGTCTGTGCTTATAGTCCCCGATTAAGCCCCCCAAAGTGACAACAATACAGTTTTCTTTGTGAGATTTGAATGTCTGGATTAGGTCACTTCACTCTTTTATAGCTTTAACCAGCTTCAACTTGTACTGTGGTGACACACATCTGCTGACTGGATGGATCAGTGCATTAAGCTTCAGGCTGACTGGTGGGCCATGCTTGAAAGACTTTTGGCATGTGCTGGTGCCTGCATTTTTCACCCTTGACTGAAAGCATATGCTTCATACAATTGAGACAGTGTTAGCATGTGGGTCTCAGGCAGCCTCCTACACATCTGGCAGAGCCTGGCCCTCCTTCCAGGTGAATCATCTCTCCTGGGAGGGTGGCTTGCAGCACTGTGGCATCTGCAGAGTGGCAGGAAGTGTCTGAATTCATCTGAGAGTGATTTTTATCTTCACATGCTTTTCCAATTTCATCAGGCCCCTCATGCTACATTCCAAGTGACATGATTAAACCTGCCAAAGACAAAGGGAGGCTGATTGATAAAAATTATCTTTGACCCTTCACAATCTGTCATAGCTTAAGATAGTAGTAATGATGGAATGAAATAAGTGTTATGAGAAGGAAGCTATTATTGTTTGAATAATATTCTGTAAAACAGGATTGCTTCCTTGCTTTTTGTTTCCTTTTTATCACCCAAATTAACTTGTCATCAGCATAATATAAGAATGGACTGCAAAGGATTATAAACTTTACATTGACTTTAAGTGGCACTTTACTGTGATTTCCATTGTCTTGGTTTAATTTTTTACAGGTAAGTTTAAAGGCACAATAAAGATGCAGACCAACAGCAATGGCTCAGTTTTCACAAAGGAGGTTAGACATTTAGTCACGGGTGTTTTTTAACAAGAAATGTATGGATCTATTTTCCTCAGTAGGAAAAGAAAATCCTTGAAGGAAGGTTCTAAACATAACTTGTCCTGCACAGCAAATAGAATATTTTATAAGCACAGTACATAAAAATATTCTTTAGTCTGCTGCACTAGTCCAGGCACTTGGGTTGTATTTCCTCCTAACCAAGCATCTGGACTGACACAGATGATCTACAAGAAAGGAGGTTAACTCTTTGTACCCTGAGATGCATTGCAGATTTGTTGCATTAACTGGCATCTCAGTAATGCCAGTGACAAATAGTTCTGCTAGCATTATAGTCAGTCTCCTGCCTTCTTTAGAAGCTACCCTTGATTTTGCTACAGGAAAATGAAAAATAGCCAGGTCATAAAGCATACAGATATTTTGAAGTATAAAAAGTAGTCCATCTGCATAAGTTACAGTGAAAAGTGAACAGTGCAAATGTAGCTCTTGGTTACTGTAGTGTTAATGAAGGATGGTTCTGTTGATTTCATTTCAGTTCTTCTGAATTAATGTATCTAGTGAGGGCAGAATCTGACCCACTCTGCTTTGATGTGTGCTCTGCTCTGTCAGGAGCTGCTAGGTTCTTTTGAACAGATGCCTGTATTCTACTGATACATGGGGTCATTAAAAAGATCAAGATGACCAAGCCTGAGACATTCGGATAGCTGCAGACAGCTGCACTTTGCCTCTGCAGTCTACATGGGGGTGGATTTTCTATGAATTTTCCCTCTGAGGTTATTTGTGTGTGGGAGCGTTTTTCATACTGACCACTGCCAAGCCTCAGCCCAGTGGCTGGAGGTACAAAGCTGGGCAAAGATTACAAGTTACAGCTCTTTCTGAGAAAGCAGTAGATTCCCATGTATCACGTAAGAGAAAATCCATGCAGGGCTTTTGTGAGCCAAGCTATGAGAAAGTTGCAGGGCTTTTCCCAGAGAGATGAAGCAGCAAATAAATAATTGCTAAGTGTATTGTTTCTATATTTACAAACCTTTGGTGTTTGGTGTTCTGTAAGCACAGGACTTTGCAGTTTACTGCTACCACAGAAAGCAGCTGGTCACCAAGTGGCTGAGTCAATGTTAGCCTGCAAGGCTTCCTTCCAGATATTTTGCAGAGGAGTTAAAATTGCACAGGCTACTGAGATATCCTCAAGTGATTGCAATGAATACCAGCTATCAACTTAATCAGGAAATAATACTTCAAATGTTGCCAACTTGCTAACCAGAAACTTCATTGGTGCTCTGGTGAAGAGGATGGTTGTCTTACTGAGAACCAAATGTTTAATTCTACCTGCTCAGTGTAGTGTTCTTGCCTTGTTATCTCTTTACTGCTTTTATTAATGTACCTTTGTTCAGTGTATGATTCAGTAGATTGTACCAGCATGCACTTGTTCACTTTGAGATTTTTTTCATTTAAAATCTATTGGGGGTAAAGGGAATTGCACGTGAATTACATTATTGCTTACATACAAACATATATGTAAGCAGAACGGCATCATTTAGCACAGTAAATACGGGGGTTGTGCCTCAATACAAATAGGTTCTTTACTTAAATTTAGCTCAAAACATTGAATACTTCAAATGAGAGCAAATACAGCTGTGCTTCACTATTAAGATAGTGAGGCATAATATGATCGATTTGGTTTTTTGTTTTTGTTTTTTTTGGTTTTTTTTTTAGTCATTACACTCTTGGGATTTTTCCCAGCCAGATTTCCCAATTCAAGAAATCTGTTGGTAAAGACAGCAGGATGGAGCTCTGTAAAGCAGAGCTAGATGCAGCAACCATTTGGATGTGGCCTGGCAGAACTACTTAGCTGTGACTTTTCCATGTGACCCAAGACATGAGCAGAGCCTTCGGCAGCAAGGTGGGGGGGGGGGTGGAAAGGCTATTACACTTCCCCCAGTGAATCCTTTCCAGCTGAGAAGATAACAGCCCAGTGATGAAACTGGGCCATGTTTAAAGCACTGTGATGGAATCCTGTGCGATGGCAACTAAACAGTCTTTCTCAATGTGGACCTGGATGGTTTTCTAGAAAAGAAAGCAAAGTAGACTGACATTTGATGCTTCTCTTGGAAAGCCTCCTTCATTAGGTAGCTGCTGATAGGAAGTGTCATTCAGCAGCTCTGGTGCCTGACAGTGGCAGAGAGGTCTCTGGGAAGGCTGTAGACCAATCTGGACTGAGGAGGGATGTGTCTCTGCACCCAGGCATATAGCAGGCTGATCTCTAGAAATGTTGCAGTTGCTTACATTTATGGTAAACTGTGCATGTAGTAACCATTGCCTTCCCCCCACTCCCCAGTTAATGTACAGCGTTTTTTGGTTGGTTTTGTTTTTTTTTTCATTACTCCATATTACTTGCCATTGATCATTTAGCAGCTTGTGCTAAATGAATATGTAATGATATATAGTCACCATGCTTCTTACATTTAAAAAAATAATTATCTTTGCAGATAATTGTAATACGGCATAAAGATACACTCCATTGTGGCAGAATTATCCCTGACTTGTAATAAAAGAAGTGGGTCTGGAAGGTTTTCTTCTCTGAAAACAAACATAGTCAGAGCTTTTTCAGAATTCCTGTTTCCAATATGCCTGACCTGGCCCCCATTTCTTTGGTCCTATGCTCCCACTTGGCACCTCTCCCTTGTTCAGTAGGTTTTCCTTCTCTTGTATGGTTTAAGATCACTGGGATAAGGCATTTTATACCAGGAAAAGTTAGAATATGCAGAGTTGTTCATATATATTCACGTATGTAAGTTTCTATATACAACACTAATGCTCTTAACAGTGTATGTGTTGCTTTCCTACTCAGTTGCACAGATTGAGAAGTCGGGCTGTATATAGGTATGAGCTTCTGTAGCAAAATACAACATTCTTGCTCTATTCTTGGCACTTATTTAATTGTATCCATAACACTGTATAATGAATCCATGAATTTGCTGAGTGCAGGGACTGCACTAACACTCACCCCCCCCTGCCTCTGGGTGCCCTTGCCACCAGGCAACAGTCTTCTCCCTGTCTGGTAAAGAGGTCTGACAAATAGGTGCTGGGTGTGTGTGTGTGCATGCATACACATGTGCATGTGTTTACTTTACTCTCATTTACAGCCATTAAGAACTTGATCCCACAAGGTTCTGAGCATTTGTATTTCCTGACGGCTTTTCGGGGGGAACAGCTTGGAGAAAACATTCGGCCTTGATCCATCGCAGAAAGAAAAAAAAGGATGGGGGTAGAAGGAGAAATGGGAGAGAGTGAGCAAAGGAACATGACCAAAAGCACTGCATCCATCGTTCATGTTTCTGTCTGTCCAGCATGTTTGCTGCCATTAGATTTATGAGAGCCAACTAGTTGGGAGATTTTAAACAGGTTAATAGGTGTGCATGGCTTTTATGTACCGCTGCCCTCTACTGAATAGAATATGAGATGGTAGTTCAGCTCTCTGTTTGTAATAATTTCAATCTTGAGGTATCTGAGACTCCATTAGCTGAGACAGTAGAGGTCACCTACCTCTTAATATCTTCAACTTTGTGCAGGAAATGATACAGAGCCACCTTCTAATGCAAAGGAATTGCTTAGAGAAAACACTCCTAATAATGTTAAAATTGCAACACAGCTTAAATTCCTTATATTCCATGCTTGAAGAATGGATAGCTCTCAAGTCAATGCATGAAATGTATACTTAGCTTTAGGAAATGTATGATCATCACTGACTCCTGCAACATAACAAGCAAACAAAAACAACTAGGCAGCCTGTAAGTAAAAAGATTTATTTTCATTTAATCCTCCCATCCCCAAGAAATTATTTTAATAAATAAGAAGGATCAGCAGTTGTAGCTTTTAATTTCCTTGCTTTAGACAATTCATGGCAAATAATACGCATGTGTCCTTTTTTAACCTCTGACAGGGAATGAAATAGTGACTGGAGCTAGATATGGTTTAGGTTTCTCTCAGTTCCTGGGGGAAAAAACTCTTGGGCTGTCTCACTATTTCATCAGCTTTCCCTTTAACTAAAGCAAGGGACAGTTTCATGGTGAAAGAACAGAAAGCAGCAAGAGAGCTTAACAAGGCCCTCCAGGTAACATGAAAGACTGCCTCAGTCATCTTCTGTCTTGTTACTCTAAACACCAACTGCATTGTCTTGAGTCGTTTTCCCTTGCGGGAACACTTAGCCTTACCAAACACAGCTCAGCCTTACAGGTACATTCCCACCAATTAAAGAGGAGGGGTTCCTCACAAGTCCTGCCAATGCACCCACCTAGCTTGAGCAAAGATTGCCAAGTACAACAAACGGTGCCAAAGCGTGTGGTGGTTTTGGGCTCCACTCCAACGGGGACCAAGATGAGACACTCAGTCACAACTTGGCCTTTATATAAAGCCAAATCTTTGTGTATTCTTCTGGATTAAACTTGGAGCCTTCCTCATAATGTAATGGAGCTATACCTGGGTGGCTGTCAGCCTCTTCTTGCAGAGCTCCACCCTGGGAGAGACTGGGCAGTGGTGCAGGCTTCTGGTTGAGACTTAAGTTTGGGGGTTGCCGGTTAGGTTGGCAAGTCTGGTTTGTGGCAACCAAAATTGAGATTCTCCTCCTAAGATTTTCACCTATGAAGCATATGAATTTGATGAGGCCTTGCAAAACACCAGTTCTCCCAGAAGACAGAAAATAGGTACCTTCCAGCCTTGGATCTAACAAAGAACTGAACCCAGAGGGTGGGGTTTGGATGAAGGTTCAAATCTGGATACCCTGTTTAGTTTCAGCATTGTGGTTTTGGACCATCAGTAGTGGTAACATAAAATGATTTTTCACTCTAAAGAGTGCAGTAAAATGTTATTATACTTGCTAATCTCCTTTTTTTATATCTTGCCAAGTGAGGACTGCTATGCTGCAACAATATAGCTGGCATACTAGAGGTGCCTGTGTTTTTGCCACTCTTTGTTGCTGGTGGAATGAGGACAGTTTTCTGTACACAGTATTCTGCCCTCCCCTTACAACATCTGAGTCACACAGCTGTTTCCCAGTTAACTCGCAGGCTCTGTCTGACTGAACATTAAGTTGTGTTACACAACACCAGCTGGCAAACTTGGCCAAACTGCACAGAAAAATCTGAGGATGGACAAAATCCCTAGAGGTTCATTAACTTCTGTTTGTGCCAGTGACACTTCCACTGCAAGCTCACCCTGCCTTGGTTTGCTGAGAGGTTTGGTTACCAGCATTCCTCTTTGCAGTAGGCTCTGCCAAAGACTGCTTTAAAGTCTGCTTGAATCTCTGTGATGAAGCCTACAGCAGAAGATGCCTGCACCACAACACCTTGGGTTGCCATAGCTATGAGCCTGCCCTGGCCATGCTGCTCTCTTAGTGCTACTGCTGCTGCATTTAGACCCCCAGCAATGAGGCAAGCTGTGGGTGCTTTCCACTGCTGCAGCCTCTCCCTGCTCTGCTGGCAGAGGCCGTGTGTCCTGGTTTACATTGGCAGAAGCCAGCATAGCTCAAGGATGAATTTAGCCCTTGGCACTCCTTGGAGAGCTGACTCAGATGACTGCACATGAAAACTACAAGCTGGTCTCTTATTTAATTCTCCTGAATGTTCACTATTTTTATTTTTTTATTTTAATTTTTACTTTTTGTTAAACTGTTTTTGAGTTCAGTGGGAAAGCTTTGCTCCTGGACTCCCCAGGATGTTCTGGACTTACTGTAGGAACAAAGTAATAATAGTTTACACCTATACAATACCTTAGCCCAAAGGATGTCAAATCTTTCACAAAAAATAAATTACATCTTATCAGTGAGCCAGCTGATAGGTAATATTGTTTATCTTTTATATAAGAAAAGGAAGGTATGGAACTTTCAGGTGATGTGCTTGAAAATGCCCAGCAGATCCCTCTCAGAACTAGTGCAGAACATCAATGTCGTAATTCCTTCCTCTGAAAGCTGTGAGCAAAGGGATGACTGCTGGAGCCAGGATTCCTTTTCTTCTGCCTGCAACTGCTATGGATCACATTGCAGTATAACTGCATCAGTTCATGCCTTGGACATCTCTTGAAATTGATTGATTGTCTCAGAATTTCAGATCATGTCTGAAATTGAGCATCCTTCTGGTCTTCACTTTTGGTAGAGGAGGAAGCTTGAAAATGTGGCCAGAGCATAGACTTGGAAGGTATAATCCCCACTGTAGCAGCAATAGCTGGGTAGCAACTCAGGGAACACTGCTCAGTGTGCTGCTGCTGGGGGCCTGATAAACCCCATCCTGCAGTGTGAAGATGTGACAGGAGTTCAGCCAACTTGTCTGAACATCTACAGGGTACCTGGTGGGTATTGATTGCTTGGGGCTCTCAAGCAGGAGAAGGGAACCCCTGGTACGAAACCTGTGGCTGGGAGGGAATCTTAAGTTAAATACCAAATACCTGTGAGTTTCAGCTGGAAGCGACTAGTGCTGTCTCAAGAAGGTGACAGGGTCACATCATATGCATGCTAGGGCAATTGGGAGGCTCACACATTATGTCTTAGGAAGTATGTTTCCAGCAACCAAATGCTATCTGTCCCTGGGTCTTCATAGGAATTAAGACTCCTGGCACCGTTTCTGCTCACTTGCAGTTTTGCAGCACACAGCACAGTCCTTTGAGATTTTGAGACAGAAAAACTAGAGTTTGTCTCTAATACTGGATGAACACTTGGGCCTTGGAGAGAGCTCTAGACAAGGGCAGCAAAAAACGAACTAGAGATCTGCATCAGAAATAAAACGTTGCTCCTCTCGTTGTCATTTGCCCACGGAACTGCTCCCTGCCAGCTGTATGCCTGACACACGATTTATATCGGAAGTGGAATTGGTTGGGGCAAGTCAGTGATTGTAGCTGGCATTTCTGTCATGCCTCATGCTGAATTGCACAGCCTCTCCCTGCCTCCCTGGTGTCTGAGCACATCAGGCACGTTGGGGGAGGAGAACCTCGGAAGCGAGTGCCGGGGAGGAGAGTCACGGGGCAGAGAAGTGCTCAGGCTCAGGGAGCTGAGGTCATTGACTCTCCTTGGGTGACCAGAAAAGGTGGAGGGCAGTCCACTGAAGCTGTGATGCAAATACCTAGGAGACACCATTTGTTAATGTGATCAACTTTAAAAGGAAAAAAACGAACAAAAAAAAAACCAAACCACCCAAACTTAGCTAATAGAGGAAACTGAAATCGCTGGATTAGTTTGCAGTGTAGAAACTGTATTAATTGTTCTAATAACATTTGATTGAAGAATTGCCCTGCTACTTGGTACAGCTAGATTTTGTTTCTTAATCCAATCACCTCATGATTTCTCCCAAAGCCTTCTACTCTCATTTATATTCTTAACATGCAATTAAAGTGAAACTCTCCTGTATTATAATCACAAACAACATGAAAGAAGTGAAGCACATACTTTTCAAACTTCAATGCTTTGCTCACTCGTATTAGTTAAACTGCACAGCTCTGATAATTTAGTTGACTTCATTGGATTTATGCCAGCACATAATTTGTCCCCTCACTGGTATAATAAGACATCTGCTAGTAAGTTATCTACTAGAATAAGTAGATGTTCAATAATGACCAGATATGATTTTATTTGTCATTGATATAAAGGTGGGGTTTCCTCTTGATTTAAATAGCTGTGCAGAAGACACAAACATGCATAAAGATGCTAAGCCACAGAAATCTGTCCTTTTAGAAGCTCCCTGCTTTCTTCTACTTTTATTTCTCAATATCAAATATAGTATATAATACTCAAGTCCAAATGAATTAAATAAATATACTTTCAAAACAAAGCATTTAATCATTTAATGCAAATTAAGGGATTAATTCCAGCTTTTCAATGAAACTTTCTAATGTCAGACTACCAAAACACTGTTTTGACCAAGTTTCACTACCACTCTTTCAGCACAGAAGGTTTTTTACACTTCTCTGAGTTGCTTTAGAAACCTAAAACTCTGACAGAATTTTTTCTCATGAGCTTGGGTCAAATGATGATAGCTGGATCCTAGGCAGGCCAGACTGCAAAGCTGCATGTATTTCTTCTCAGTCCAGCTTGAACCAAGCCATGACTTGGACCTCAGTGGGCTTTTATCAAGCCCTTTCTGTGTGACAATTCAGTGCAGCAATGTTTTTGCTAACTTATGAGTGGGTTTCATAAGGACAATTGTACACTTCGAAGCTGGCCAGATGCTGTAATTTTTGTAAAGAGGGTAAATATCCAGTAGGAATTATGGTGGATTAGTCAAACTGCCTTTATATACTTGCCAAGCTTTCAAGTGAAAAGCTGCCTCTAAGCCACAAGACCCTTACCACAAGTAGCACCATGTTAATGTAACTGGTATTTAAATGACTGCAGAAGGAGGTATCTCTTAATAACCATGTTACAAGTGCTGAGGTGCTTAATGACTTCACAGGCAAATAGGTAATTTAACCATTAAACACTACAGAACTGAAAACTCTGTCCCCAGTGAACTTCAAAGTTGTCTGTCTCCTTAATGGACTGTGAAATACAAGCCTGGGTCTGAATCACTTACAATGTGAAGGAGAAAGAAGCATAGGAAAATGTGGATTTGGATTTTGCAGCTTGAACAAGAGCAACAAAATTCTATCCAGTCTTGAACTATGAAGGGGTCTCGTCTCTATGCAGTGGTTTCATCTTCTGTCTCATGGGAGAATAATATGGAATTCAATGGGAAGAAACTGTGGGAGATCTAGTTCTAGTGGAGTTCTACTTTTGGATTTATGAGCACAAGATTCCTAATACTGCAGAATTTTTGCAGCATTTATGTTATGTGCGTTTGTATCCTTTGATAAGGCAGAACCTATATTCTGAAGCCTGTTTTCCTCACTGGCAAGGAAGGGGAGAATGTTTTTGTGTGTGCCTACTTAGAATGGGAAGAAGTAGATACTTCAGTGAGGTCTCCAGTACTCCTTGGAACTTGAAGCATAAGTCTTACTTCCTTGATAACTTAACACAAATAGCAACAAGAATGACAAATATTGTAGATCAGATGGCAAAATTTGCAGTAGTATTTCCTTTTTTAAGAAAAGATTTGGTCATTAAATGCTATGTCACAGAACTATGTGTTATTTAATGTTCATTTCTGTTCCGGTGTATGCATGCATCTTTTTTTGTAGGCTAAAATTAAATATTTGGACACAGAGCTAAAGCAGACTGCAGTATTTGTAAGATTAGAAGACAAGGTCATCAGGCCACGAGGAATCTTCAGTTTCATCCTCTGAAAATAGGTGAACATATTAAAAAGCTATGGGAGAGTTTTTATAAGTGAGTAAATCTGATTCCTATAACAAGACTTTTATTTCTTGTCACCTGTCTGTTTTTATTAGATTTTTCAGTTTTCAAATAGTGTTCTAAAAAAAAGAAAAAAACCTCTCTGAAGAGGACCCTTGCCTGTAGCTGGAAGTATAATCTCCCCATTTCTCTCTCTTTTTCTCTCTCTCATTATATGCTGGCATGAACACTCTGACATTGCTAATTGCCTCCACATTACGCTGGCTGAATTCCAACAGTAGTGGCATAAAAATTAATGAACAAGACAGAGCTCACACATAAAGAACATATGGTGCAATAGTGGTCAATTGCATTCTAGTTTAAAATAATGTCGAGAGAGTCATGATCAAAGCAGTTTCACAAAATCAAAAGGGCCAGATTCTCCTTGCTCTATGTATCTATGCTACCTCACTGTCCTCAGTGAGGGGGCTTATGTGAACAAGGAGATTCCCCAAACTGCAAATAGACAATGCCAAAAAGCTGTTTCTTTTTCAAATGTAGTAGGAATTTTCTCCACCATTCCTCTTGTGAAAAAATACTGAGTTACTTTTCCAATGTGAGGTAAGGGAAGGGAAAAAATGTGCTAGGAATTTGAGAGGATTCTTCAAAGATTTCATCATTGTCTCTGCTAACAGAGAGGAAGCTTTGGAATTTACAGAAAGGTGTCACAAAATTATTTCCTATTATCCTAAAATATTCAATTTAACGTTGAGTTGTCATCTGTGTATATACTTCATACAAAATCTAGATTTTGAAGCAATTAAGGTAGTGTTAATACAGGTACTCTTCCAAGCTGAAAGCTTGCTTAAGACTAATGTTAAAATTCAGGGTTTATTCTCCTGCAAAAGTACATTCTAAGTAACCTTTTGTTAACATTAATGGGAGCGACACATTTGCTCTCAGAGGACAATAGACCCCAGACATGATACATGCTCTGATTATATTCTATGACAGAAATAAAGATTGGTTTGCTAACTTTTACTGACTTAGTATGGAAGAAACTGTTACAATAGTACTGCAAGACCTTCCAATATAAATTACTGATTTTTATTCTGGTAGTGATTTCCTATCACTACAAATGTATAAATGAGATGTTCTTTGTCTCAAGAGATTTGAACACTAACTTTAGCTTATATGGGTCAAGTCCTTGAGCAGTTTAATGAATGACCCGAATAAATCACTGTATCAATACAGTACTTCATGTAGAAGGAAGAGAGCTTTATATCACTTCACTACTTGTATTCTCAGCCAAATGAGGTATTTTGGTCTGTACCCCAGGCTCCAGCAGCCTGGGTGTTGCCCAAGCTGAAGTGTGGCTGCAGATGGCCCCACCAGGTCATTACAGCCACTGGTGAGAGCTGGAATGCAGAAGTGCTCAAGCCACATCCCCACCGTGCCTCCTGCTACTCTGCAGGAATTTCCTCAGGGCTAACTCATGCTGGCTCATAGCCATTTCTACTTCAGCTCCTAGCAGGGTAAAGAATAGGTAGGACAGTTTATTGGGGCAGTGAAAATGAATGGCAGACAGTTCTTTGCTAATTTGAATAAGATCCTTACTTGTATTTGAAATTTTCTCATCTACTTAAAGTAAGGGTTTCTCAGAGAATTACTGAAACATCTTTTCAGTAATCCTGAAGCAGTAATTGATTCTCATCTGGGTTGTCTGTCCATGCTATAATATTGATTTCAGTTGAGCTTTTATTTACTTATTTTAAGGTTAAATAGAATACTTGATTTTTAATGTTTGACATAGTTTTGATTTTTACTTGAGACATTACAAATTTATATTTTAAAGGAAAAACCAAGCAATAGCTGAGATCCAAGGTCAGTGCAGTGCAGTGGCTTCAGCATAACCTTTTCATTTACAATGCAATTAGATGCTATTCTCTTGCAATTAATGGGCCAAATGACTCTCCAAGTTAATAGGCTTCCTGATATAAATCTGAGAACTCGGAATGATCCTGACACTTATGGAATTGCCCATGTTCTGTAGAGATGCAACAGGGAGGAAGAAGCATCAGCTGAGTTGCTATTTCTGCTGAGATGGGTTTGGCCCATTGTGTTTTGGTCTATATACATGAGGAAACAGGCTCTCTCTTTTCTCCCCTTTTATAAAAAGGCAAAGTGTTCCAGCTGTCATATGTTAGAGCTTTTCCTGCTAGCATAGAATTTATTTCCAAGATGTAGAACTGTGAGGATTCCTTCAGTCATCCCCCTAGAGTCACAGGTTTGGTATCTCGCCAGTGGCATGTAATACACTTCCTGGCATGCTGTAGGAGAAGTAAAATTAGTTCAGAACTTCACTTTACAGTTGAGGCATTTTTTTCACTGTGTTATTTGAACATGCCTGGAAAAGGATCAGTGTTTAAGATTTGTTAACCATTTCATTTCCAAGTTAGCCATAGCCTTCCACTCTGGTTGTGGATTGTCAAAATATGTGAGCACTTTGAGTCTCGTTGCTTAATGCCATATGGAAGTATCAGTCATGTTTTGCTCCATTTCCTTGGTACAGACTAAAGCATTAGGAGGGAACTGGAAGAAATATTAGGAAAAATATTTCATCTATGTAGTTTTTCTACTGAAAAGTATCAGTAGTAAAATTTGCTTTTCAGGAGTTAAGGTTTCCAAGTGTAGTTTCAGGGTTGCTTTTGTAAACAGAAGAGAAATAAAATAAACTAGAAAATTCAAGTCAGTAACTATTGTACACTGCTTCCCTTCATAAGGCTTTAAATTAATTTAAATCTATGTGAAAAAAAATCCTCATGAAACATTTACAATCCAGTGATTAATACATAAAAATAGATACTTCGGCGGTTCGCAGATTTGGGGTGCAAGTTGAGTGTCAAAAGTAAGTTTATCTCAAGGGGATTCAGCAAAAACTTTGTTTAGCTATTGGGATGTGGAAATGAAATGCTTTTATGGCTCTTGAAGGCTTTTTTTGCTTTTTTTTGATTGTTTGCTTATTCATTGGCTGGGGGGTTTTGTTGTTGTTTTTGTTTGTTTGTAAACAAAAATTCTTAGTTGTATTATGTAACTGTGAGTATTTGTTTAGTATTATGAGGAAAACTTCCAGGGTTTGTTTTTTGTTTTTTTTTTTCTCTGCTGTGGGTGTGCTGCAGTGTTATCTCAAGAACAGTCCACATCACACCATATGCATGTAGTTGAGTGCATGTTTATATGGAAAAGGAGATTGTTTCTGTCTTGCTATAATCTGTGTTTGTACAACTCTTGCAATGTCTTTAATTGTTTTGAACTCTAAAATTAAATGACTTCTAGATAAAATGGGCTTTCAGCTCTCTCCTTTTGTGACAGATTCCAGAGCATCTCTACCTCAAGGCACGTTTGGGCACCATTTTGCCTTTGTGACCCTTCCTAACCTGTACCACTCAGCAGGCTAGCACTAATGTCAGGACTGTTTACTTGGGCAAGACTGATAGCATCCAGGTGGAGTTTCCAGTCCTCTTTTTTCTTTTTTCTTTTTTTTTTTCCCTCTTTTCTTTATGCAGCCATGGAATGCATACCCTAACCAAAAAGTCAAGCAGCAGACTATTTTGCAGATCTACCAGTTCTTTATTTTGCAAACGAGTTAACATGGTCATTTTCTTTTGCATAAACACAGGGCAAAGCCCCAAGTCAGCAGGAAATGGTCTTACACCACTCTGAGTTATACGAAGGATCTGGTTTGCAAATCTACATTTTCCCTTTATTTGACCTTTTCTACAGAGTTTCTTTATACTTTGTAGTGAGCTTGTAGTCGTCTCTTCTCAGTAAAATACAACAGCACCTCTTTATTTCATTGATTTAAACACTTGTATGCTGGTTTAGTGATACTGCTTCACTCTAATGCCCTTTCTCTCTTTTTCTGTCATCATTCACAGATTTTATCTAAATGAACAAGGCTATGCAAATTAGTATAAATCAGTCCACTTACAACTTCTGACGCTTATGATTTAAGTACTGAATTACCTCCCATGACAGCTGAAAGCTGCACAGTTTCTCTCCCTTCTGAATTTAAGAGTGGAATGTAATTCTTGGCAATTAATAATAGATCTTTAGAAATACTCTGCAAGTATCCACAATTGAACTGTAAAAGTGATGCAGCTGATCAGAATCCTAGATAGTCCTGCAGCAGTGACTGTCAGAATATTTATCAGCGAGTGCTTGCCTGCCTTGGCTACCTCAGCTCCTCCAGCCAGTGGCAAAGCAGGGCAGAACAGGTCCCCAGTCATGTCTTTGGGGACACCCTTTGCAAAGAGCTTATATACCATTAGTTTGGCAAAGCATGCCAGGTACTTCTCCCAGTGGGGTACAGGAAGCTCAGCGTAACCTCAGTGCTGGGCTGAGGTTACATTCCTTTAATGCACAGAAAGCAGGAGTCTGCCACTGAAGTGCAGTGTGAGTCTCCAGCCTCTGGCTCCTGTTGTACAGCTCATGCTCTTACCTCATTTCCACATAACAGCTAATGTAATTGCTGTTTTCTGAACCTTTAGCTGTAGCTCGATGCTGATAACTGTGTAGGTTCCTCAGGCAAATTAACAGATATAGCCCAGTGAATTTTTGAGAGGTAACAGAATGAACTGTTTGTCCATTCAAGAAAAATATGGGTTTTTTTCAACTTTTGTTCTTGTATACTGCTGAGTGAATGACCTTTTCTATGTGTATGACTGATTCAGACAATGTTTCTGCAAAAGCTAGGTGGTTACTTGCAATGCTAAAATGGACACTTTCTCCAAAGATAAGAAACGTATGGCTTCATTGCTACCCCAGGAATTAAAAAAAAAATAATTACACCAATAAAAAGGTCTTGCATCATGCCTAAGGTCATTAGCATCTGGCTCTGGGAAGCTGCCAAAAGGGAATGTATTTCAAAGGCTGAGTCTATTAGTTGAGAGCCTGCCAGTCCCAGGAGATCTTACCTCAGTCTTAGAGCAAGAGCTTCCTGGCAGATCTTAATAGCTGTGACAGTACTTTCAGTGCAAGGATATCACTTATGATTGAGTCTAAAGCTACGTAGGACTTGGAAGAAACTTTTCTAGCACAATAAATGGCTCCAGGAAGTCACCCAAACCCAGCAAACGGCCTGCGTGCAGGTGTTGCCTGCACACATAGGTTTTCTCTGCTCCGGGGGAAAACAGATGCTTTTCTGCACCTGCTCTACTTTCAGCCCAGCTAAGAAGAATGCACTGCATTAATCTTGTATAGAGGTGACCAAGGCAAGGTGAATCTGCATCATCTCTTCCCCAGCCATAAACAGGCAGCTCTCTAGACAAGCACTGTTGTATATAAACCCTTAAGCCAAGAATACTGGGTGCATATGCAGAGCAGGTACTGCTCTATTCACTCCTCCAAATACTTCTGCAGCCAAAAACTCCAATCTCTTCTAGCTAATCTCAAATGAGTCACAGTCAGATTGTTTCCTAAAGTCCCCTGTCTTTGTCAAGCACTGACTAATGGATCTGTGATTGCTATCTGCCTCTTAAAGTGACCCTGCAGATCCAAACAGGTGCCCATGCCTTCCAGCAGCCTTTACAGACACAGTAGTGAGGACAGATGAATGCAGACTTTTTGGGGTACAAAGAGCTGCCAAGGGGTATGCTTTGCAGCACATCCATTAATTTTAAAAGATGTGGATGTGTGTGTGTATGTGTATGTATGTTTTAGGACATAAAACCAAAAAGAACTTTGACTGAGAGGCATGCAGGAAGTTAACTTCTTAAAAAAAAACCAAACCTAACAAATAAGTGAAGCGAACTTGCAAGTGAAATACATCAGTGGTGTAACTCCTCTTCTTCCAGTTTTTGTGTCCCTTTTCCAGCGTATTCCTGTCGCCAGTATCAGTTATTGTCTCCAGACATTAAACAGCAGGTGTCCCTACCTTATTAGTGATGGAGATGTGAAATGTGCAGTGATTACAGGGGATAGAGGTCTTTGGTTTCTTTCACAGATAGTAAAATAAGCGACCACAATCACAAAGGTATTTAATGGTTCACCAAAATCTGCCTTGCCTCACTTGCAAGTTCAGCCTCCTGTTGCTATCACCTGCTTTTAATAGATCATTGGTAATCCAGGTGTAACTGAAAGAAGTGCCTAAAATCAGTTTCATGGCTATGTGAGAGGACAAAGGAACACGACATATGTTTCAGCAATATATTGATGCTTCTGTACAAAAGAAGATGAAATGCATCTTCTACAAATAAAAATAATCATTGTTCCACGAAGATGAAATGTTCACATTTAGAACTTAACCTATAGCTCATCACTCTTTTACATGAGATCATTACACAGCAGGATGAATTTCACAAAACATAGAACAGATAATTTTAAAACTGGATGGATTACTGTGTTGCTTCAACCTCAGTAATGGTGACTGGAAGCTGTTCCACCATGTAGAAGTGGAAGTTGATAGGTCTCAGTTCAGTCCTTACATGGATTCAGTTTAGTTTTCACATGGGAAGGTGTACACATCACTGATACTGCCATCTTATTTTTATTTCCCATAAATAAGGTCACATTCAGCGGGATCAAGGAAAGAAAATATTTGAGCAAGCTGTGAAAAGAGACTATGTTTTTGCTTTGAGGTACTGGCATTGGTAATTTGGGTGTGGTTTTGCCTAAAGCATCCCAGCAGGGTGTCGGAGCTGGTGGCCTCTCTGTGTTTCCTAGGTGCCTGTCTGAGTGGGATTTGTGCTTCCTGGTAAAGAACTGTTATGCTTTCAGAGAGAAGGAGCAAATGTTCTTAAGTATGGCTCTTTTTTCAAGATTACTCTTAATTTTATCATCTCGTTCATTTGTCAGAGGTGTTTCAAAGTTAGTTGAACGTTTAGAGCTTGATACAGCTGGTAAGAGGCCAGTCAGCAACATCCAGTCTTGGAGACAGTTGTTAGTCTCCTGAGGTTTGCCAACTGCAGGTCCTTGATAAGCACTTGTTTCAAACTGCACTTCTTTACTGGATAGATAAAAAAGTAGGTATCTGCTGGACTCTTGATCACAACTGCTGTTTACTTATGCTCCTTGTGCCAGTTTTTCTAATTATGAGTGGGTATGTGCAATGCAATAATTGGTAAGTTAAAGAAGCACTGTGCTCCACTGCTAGGGCTGGGCTTTGCAGAGCAGTTTCTAATTAGACTAAAGAAGAACCAGATACTGGCATTGTCACAAACCGGCTTGCCAGCAGCTTATTTACATCACAAATTCTGTATATACAAGTAGCTTGCATCCCTCCTCCCCTGTAAACATGTGTTTCACATTCTGTGAGGCTGATGCTTCACAACAAATGCCTTCCAGATAATGTAGTTTGGAGTATGGAGAAAGCATCTTGATAAACAGAATACACAATCTCTATGGCTAGAAATGAGTTTTTAGAGCTTTCTAAAGAAGACAATTTTTTTTAATAGATGTGTTGCAAAGGCTCTGCTATTCCTCTTTACTGGCCTGTATAATATGATGGTTCTGCAGAGACATTGTTTTCAAAGTCTATAGAGCAGAGTTTGTGAAGGCAGGGATTCAGCTATTTTTATAAACAGCAATTGTCACTTGCTCGCTGAAATAGTGGTCGGGAGAAAGTGGTATTGTTTGGGGGAGGATGAAGCCACAGAACTGAGTGAATGGCATGCTGGCTCTGTCATAAGTTATATAATAAACTTTGGGTAAATCATGAAGTTACCAGTTTGTAAAAGGGAGATAATGCTAAGCTCATTAAGTGAGGTTTGTGGTGTTTTATCGGTATCTTTTTAATAAAATGCATTGAAATTATTCAAAAAGAATGGCCTCGGAGGTATGTGAAGTTTATTACAGATTTGGTATAAATTGTATTTCTTGTAACTAAACTGATTTATACCAATGAAGATGTTAGTATATTCAAATATTCAAAAAGGCTTTTCCTTCTTAGTAGTCCTTCCTTACTGTAAAGAAAATTAAAGATCACGCCAACTATTTAATTTTTATTTAAAATTGCAACAGTTTTTTAACATTGTCCTGGCAATATCACTGCATCATTTTAGCATGAGTGATTTCAAAACAAGCTAGCACCAAATGCTTATGTTGAGTTTGGTGGTTTTCTTCCTATTCAGGTTTTTGTCTAATCAACATAGAGGTTGAGTGTTCCTTAACTAGAGAGTCACAGAGGCTGACTGCCAGCTGCATCTACTGCTTGTAGAAGAGCTACTTCAAAAGGAATATTCTCTCAATAACCTATTGGGCAAGCTGTGCATGGTAGCCATGTCTGGATGAAGAGTTTAATGCAGAAAAATTTATGACAAGCCAGGGGCGTTGGAACAAGGCATGTGGCTGGACTAATAAAAATGCCTCACAGTTACATTGCTAGAGGGCTTGATCCTGCTTCCCTTGAAGCAAGTGACACAAGTAACATTGGCCATTCAGAGGCAGGATAAAGTCCTTTAACTTGCAGAGACTCTCAGCAGGAGGGGACACCTGTCCAAACCATTGAAAAAGGCATCAAAACTAATCCTCAACTCCCATTTAGCCCATGCTGCTCCAACACAGGCTGTTGCAGTGTAGTTGCCTTTACATCCCATAAGGCACTGATGGTTCCGCTCATCTCTAGAGGAGCCTCAGGCTTCTTCTTACCACCACTTTATGGTTTATTTTAACACTAGAACAACATAAAAGAGAAAGGGAGTTTTGTGAAAAGTCACACAAACCGTGTGTGTGCTTAATATAACCGAAGGCTTGTTACTTCTTTGTGGTGATCCTGCCAGGCATCCTGCTTCAATCCCTTCTGTGTCAGTCTGGCAGTCAGCTTCCTGCAGATATTCCACCCCAAACCACTGCTTCATAAGAGACTTCTGTTGTACACCTGCCATCCTTCTTTTAATTGTATGATTTTGCACCTTGTTCTAGGCCTGGCACTCTTCCAAGCAGTTCCCAAAGGTCCACTAAAAAATGCTTGGTCTTGAAGCATTTTTCCTCTTTTCCACTTTTCATGCTCTGCATACTCCCCTATTATTTTAAACCAGAGTATTAATGGAGGAAAAGTCCTGGTAACCAGTACATTGCTTCCAAGTTGTTAGCAGAGTAGCTGTGGTCTCATCCTTGTGCTTGTTCAAGTGCCTTTCAAGCAGCACAAACACTAAGATTTAAGGGACTCAGTAGCCAACACAGCACTTATCCTTAGCAACTTTGTCTTTCTGGAGTTGCTTCTACCTGTTGCAACATTCAAACATTCCCACAAATTATTTATTTCCCAAACTCTAGCTGTCTAAATAAGCATCTTAGCCAAGTTACCCAAGTCTAGTGTCCAGATCACCCAGATAGATACAGCTTGAGCTGACAAGGGGTTCAGTTCCAGTCTGAACACATTTAAGCTAGTAATTTCCAGTATGAAAGTTTGTTGTTAATGCTACCTGAAAAATACCAGGTAGAAGAGAGATTCTGTTTTTTCTGTGTAAGCAGTCTCCTTTCAGAAAGCTCAATGAGACAGGGATTGGCAGAAAGAGGAAAGGGGCTGGAAAGCCTGGATGTCTGTAAGTGGAGAAGAGCTCTGTGCTGGAAGGCTGCTCTGTATCCTGGGTTCAGAGGAAGGCAAAGTGGTGAGGGGATGAGAGGAGGGGAACTGCAGGGACCTCCTGAGCAATGGGGCAGAGCAGCACTGGGAAATAAATGAGAGCTCACGGCAGATGCCGATTCCTCAGCCAGCTATTCTTGGCAATGAATAAAGAAGTTAAAGCAAGGAAGAGTTATATTTATTTACATATGTGTGTGTACGTATGTATTTTATTTTTAAATGGTCGCTTTTATTTCCAGGTTTTCAATTATTTCAAAGGTTGGCTGTACTGGAAGTGCTGTAATAAGTCAAAGCTTCACACAGACAAATCTATTATTGCTTATATCATAGGAATGCCCAGAGGCCTCTTGTAGGGACAAAGCCTCATTGTGTCAGATGTTATGGAAACATCATGTGTATCTTTGATTCATAGTGGATTTTGAATCGCCCCTACTAGTTTAATATTTTTTTCCCATCGGTTAATTTCAGCTTTCAAGCTCTGAAAGGGGCTTTTACACAGCATGTGTAGGTTCTGGCAAAAATTTCTATAGATTGCTACAGCTACGTCTGTATACTATATACATTTCTATCCATCACTGCTGGCAAATACCAACAGTAGTCAATAAAACTATATATAAGCGGTTCTGAGAACATATCATAGTGGTAGATTGAAGCCCTAATTGAAAAGAAGAGTAAGAAAACCAGACTTTTTTCATTTTTTGGTGAAGTATTCTTAGAGTTGAAATATCCTTTTACTAGAAAGTGTTTAGACATTCTGTGGGCAGAATGAGAGAGGAAGGTAATGAAAAGATTGAAAAATTGTTTGGAAAAGCTTCGTGTAACATTTTAAGTGAGGTATTGGCAGTTTGTTTTTCCATAAGAACTGTAAGATCTATGTTCACTGCTGATAAGCTGCTTTTTTGGATAAGGCAATATAGCTTGACTCTACAGTGTGAAGTTGTCCTGTTGAGCAGATGAATAGTGGGATAGTTGCTCGCACCATTTAGCAGCACAGTCTGCAAATAATCTTTGTAAACCACCAAGACTATTCATGTATGTTAAACAAGTGCTTCTATAAAGTTCTAGCTTTGCCCAAGAATGGTAATTTCATTCATTATATGAATGCAGCAACTTTGAATTTGTTCAGCTTAATAAAATAGCATCCACCGTGCACAAATGTTGGAAGATGTGTGGCTACAAACGCATAAAGTGATGGTTTCTGTTGTGTAGATTGGTGTTAGCCAGAATTCCAACATTTTTGTCAACGCCGCTCTCATCATCAAGGTATATCCAGAGCTACCACCAACCAGCCAGGCAGCTTGCACTCCACGTTTTCCACATATTATCCTTCTGCCCTCCATTTCTAAAGTCTTACTTCTCTTGTCCATAGCCAAAAGCTACTGGCTTGGAACAAAGTTCAATCAAGACCCAAACATAATGAAGAAGCAGAAATCACAAAAGATGGAGTTAATGGCTGCAGCTACCACTGTGGAGCCTTTTGCCACAGGCTCTGAAAGTCTGGAAAATTAATCAAAGTTCAATCAAGGCTGTATGATATTGCAGCTGCTGCAGCCGCCGTGCTGGGTGTCACCTGGGAGCTCTCCATGGGAAGCAGCTCCCTGCAAACCCTCCACTGAAGGGGGTAGTTGGATGTTGCTACTCCAGGACATTGCTATACCTTCTGCTTTCACTCCTGGGTAAACTTTCAGAAGTTCAGCATGTATTTTTTAGACTTTAAAAGAGCAAATGAGTGTCTGGTTTAAGTTAAAAGGAGGCGGTTTTAGAGGAATCCAGTAAGTGGAAGGTGGGTGACCATTTCCAGGAAGTTTTCTTGGAATGTCACTGAGTAGGAACTGAAAAACAGCAGCTGAAATTTCTTCCTCACAGTCAATAAGAATGGGATGGACATGGGTAAAGATAACTGAGAAAACAAGTTTTGGATAAAGCATAAAGTTGTAAGAAAAGTCTTCAGCAGAATAGGAAAGCTGATAAATATGTCTCTGTATTAAACACTGATCATCCTAGTAGTAGCAGTGCTTTAGACATGATTTTTAAACCCCACCATTTGGTCAGAATTTTTCAGCTTATGACCATGGGAAAAAAATTTCCACAGATAAACTGTAGTAGTTTTATTGCAATAGTCCTTAAACCAAAAAGTCATTTAAAAATACAGAATTTTAAAATTAGTATTATTATTTTTTGCAGGAAAAAAAGTGTCATGTAGCCTTTGTCATGTTTATCACTAAAACTTGAGGACACTTGCAGGAGGGGGAAATTCATCTTTTATCAGTCTGTCACTGAGACATGTCCTAGTCATCTCTCTAATGCTGTAACACTCCCATGGAACAAAGCAAAATTGCCACCACTATTATTACTTCTGTGTTACTCATCGACTATTATATGCTGTAGTTTAAACAGCTAAAAACCACTACCTGGTATTACAGAACAACAAGGACTAAAAAAAAGAAAAGAAAAAAAAACACCCAACAAAATACACCAAAAAAAACAAAACAAAAAACAAAAAAACCCAAGCAAAACAAACAACACCCACATTGAAAAAGGAAGAAAAATGCTGGAGGCTGTGAAAATAAATATGAAGCTCCATAGTGTAGGTGAAGTGTCTTCTGTATTGGTAGGACTTGGTTGTCTTTAGGGAAAAAAACCCAGCAGCATTACTGTTCAGGTATCATTCTGCCAACTCTTCTTTAGCCAAGTGAATGTGAGTGGCTACCAGTCCTGGGGCAGACATTTGATTCTGACTTCAACACAGCTCTGGCCCCATGTCACACCCTTTGGCCCGGGGGCACAAACGTGGTTCCTGACTGTTCTTCTTATGACAACACAAAGTCTCTGGAATTCTGTCTCAACCCTTTCAATCAGATAGCGTAAACACGTCTGTCTCCCCATTGTATTTCTGCCTGCTTCATCAGGATATCTTAACTGAAATTACTGGTATTCTTTTGATAAACCATTAGTGTTATGAAGGGGGTTGAATTTTTTTGTTAATTACTAAATCTCGGTGACAGACAAAATCTGCCTGTTAAAACTTGTGTTGTAATTTGGGGATTAAATGCTGCACCTCTGAGAAACATCAGTATCAAAACTGATTTGCTCTGAGACTTAATATTGTTGGGAGCTGCAGTATGGCAATGTAGATTCCTTAATAATAGAGTTTGCAATTAAATGTTTTAAACTCCTCACAGGACTTTCAGGATGAGAGGGCGGTTGGTAGAATTGTGCAAAAAGGGAAATGGGTAGCCTCCCACCTTAATCCCTGACAGTGCAAGATTTCAACTCCCATCATTGGTTATTAGATAATATTTGAAAATTGCATTTTACTTGAGAACACCCTTCTCATCAAGCCCAAAGGTCTGTAGGTTCATGTTCTCTGCTAGCACTGTCATTGGGGCCCACCCCAAACTACACTGACCCTGCAGAGGAAGATGGGCAGAGCTCCCAAGAGCACAAGAGACAAGGATACCTTGTCCATGCTTCAGCATTTGTGTCTCACTCTTAGAGTGATGTCTCTGGGTAGGTATCTCGTACATATGACATTCTTTATATATGGCAAAATGTCACAGTCTTTTGTCATTCATTTAGATGGAAGATGAATGCTTTGCTGTAGTTAAAAAATTTAGAAAGGTAGAGAACAGAACCAGAGGGTAGGTCAGTTTTCTTTCTCACAGCCTGAGGGCAGGAAGAGTGGGAAGAGGGAACAAAAAAAGTCCTTTAGTGTATGCTTAAAACTGTTCCCATTCAGACAAGTCACTTAAATATGCTTACTTTGGATAGTGATGCATTGTAATTCATATTTCTGTAACAGATTTTCCAATTTTTATAGTCACTACATACTTACACAAAATGTTTCTATTTTACTGTGGTTTTGGATAATTATATTTCTACAGATGAGACAACTTCAAAGTTGGTGCTTTTTTTGCCTTTTTGCAATCTTTAGATACAAATACAGATTTGGGTTGTGAAAGCCCCCTTCTCGAAATTTGAATTTTGTGGGGGTGGAATTGCTTTACAAAACATTTAAAAAATTATAATGTCACTGTATGAACTCTTTATAATTTATTTTCTTTGGTTGTACGTATTGAAATCCAACTCTAGAAAGCTACTAAGCGAGAAGGTGAAAGGTAATGTATTCAGTTTAACATTATAAACTGGCAAAAATACAGAGAACAAACAATAGGAACAACCAGGGATCTTGCAAATAGCTAAAGCTGGGTGCTCCAGGCTCTGCATTGGGTCAGATGGTGTTTATTAAAAAGCTTGGGAGGGTGGAGACAGCACAGAAAGAATGCTGTTTACAAAGAAGATACATGGTTTTGACTCATTAAAACTGAATTTTTAAGGCTCTCCAAAAGGAGCCTTAACCTATCTAAAGAGCAGGTAAAATTATTGAAAAATGCAAAGTAAAGCAGGCTGGAAATAAGTGATTTAGTGGTTTTGTAAATGGTATCAGGTCCTGGAACAAAATTGTAAGCAGTCAAGAGGAAAGCCCAGTTATCACAAAACTGGATCAGCTCACCTCTATGGCACATAAGAACAATGGATTAGCTCTGTTGTTTTCATCAGGAGAGAGAAAATGCTGTATTTATCTGTTTGTCATGTATATGCTAAAAGTTGTGTGTCTCTTGCTCAGTGCAAAACACCATTAAAGAGTGCAACAGAATAAGATTTAAAGTATGTTAATGCTATCAAAAAGTCAGGTGGGGCAGGGTATCCCTTCTGGTGATCCTAAGACATCTTCAAAAACATTTAAGAAAAAAAAAAAAAGAAAATTGGAGGATCCCAATACGCAATTACAGAAATCGTTGGAAGCAGGAAAATGCTTTGGTAGGAGGATCATCAACAGGACCATGTCAGTTAGCTAAGAGTTTAATAAGATACACAGGAACAAATGTAATGATTTGTACAGAGAAGTCAAAGCAAGTCATTTGTTTATTTTGTTTAAAGCAGGATGTTTTAAAACCAGTATATTAAGAAGCTTTTTCTGTGCAATGCATAATTAAGCTCAGTTGTATAAATGTGGTATCATTCATGCTGTGAAGTTGGCATTGAAAAAAACCCAAACTATACTAGATTGAAAAATTTGATTCTATAAAATTTTGCTAAGACAGATACATTGTGGTATAAAGCAATACTTAGTAAATATTAAAAGGAACTTACTATTCAGGCAGGTCTCTTCCTAATTGTTAATTGCAGGGTCTCTTTACGCCAGTGATTGTTTCCATGGAGAGACAGGGTTGGATCAGTGGTATGACCTGGTACTGGTGATGTCTTACTGCATCTGCCATATGCACTACTTCATATATTAGCATTTTCTAGTGACCAGTGCTCACTTAACCTCACTGCTGTTTTAGGCTACAGAAGAGAAGCAATGCAGGGAACAGTTACATTGAAATTGGTGCTGAAGCAGGGGTGTAAATGCAGACAGTATTAAACAAACTTATTTTTGTTGGCTTCTTTTTGGCTGGTTGCACTAAAAGCAATAGCAAGACAGGGATCAGCATTTGAACTCTGGTTAAACTGCAAATGTAAAGCAGTTTTGAGCACTTGGAAACTACTTGGCACTACCTGGAAATATTGCACAAGAGATGTGGGGTTCCCTATTGCTTAGATGAGAACTGGAGTGCCTTACCTGACCTTTCATAGACCTTAAAAACTTGACAAAGCACTTTATGGCTTTGGGAGGCCTATTGGTAGTTTGGCTACTGCTCAGAACCTGTGCTGCAGCACACAAAGTTTAAAACTATTTTCATCTTCATGTGCAGAAGTTTGTTACATTTTTAAAACCACTGGGCTTGCAAGTTGTTTCAAACCCACAACTAGGTTTATGTCTTGCTGACAGGACCACAGTTCTCTTCATTCCCAAGGTCTGTTTCCTCTTTGTCCTCCTACCTACCCAAAATCTTGTCCCACAAGTCCTGGTCAGCAAATCCCACTCCTATGGGGTTTTCTTCCTCAAAGGTGACCTGGTGCCCATCTGTAGGTTCATGGGGCTGACCAATACTTCACATGTCTTTCAAGAGGTGAAATTTTTAATTCACACATCTCTCCAGGGTGGTAAGTGAGCAGAGCATTAAATTAGCACCGAGATCTTTGCCAGCACTGATTTAAAAGGGACAGGGTGGATTATGTGTTTGGAATGTGGGGCAAGCAGGCAGGACACGGAGGTTAACACTGTTTTGCAGCTAACTCTGTCAGAAGTGTGAAGCAGGGCAGCCTGCAGCTGGAGAAGTTAGGTGTCTATTTGCCTAGAGAACATACCAGTGAATACCAAACTTTTTCTTAATGTTTAGTCAGTGCTTGGTTATTCTCTTGATATTCTTTTTAGAATGATGTGGGTTTTTTTTCTTTCTGGAATGAAACACCGCAATTCAGGTCATGATGGAAATACAGAAGTTAAGATAAATGTTTTCCTGGGGATCCTATTGTGCTTTTGTGCTGCATCACACTGGATCAATTGTAGTGATTCCAAAGTATTAATACCAATTTTTTAGCATCCTAGGTAATGAAATTAAGGGAAGAGCAGCAGCTGTTTTTTTGTTGTGTGGGAGCTCTTCTCAAAACTGCGAATGCTCTTGTATTTGGTTAAGTAGTTTCAGCACTTCACAAACTGCCCTCGGTCCCCTTACATTCATACCACTCTGAGCACACAGGCTGAGACATGGAGAAGAAGAAACAGGCTGGGGCAGGTGGGAGGAGAGAACAGCTTTCCTTGGGCTGCGTTGTTACACCATGATTCAAGGTATTTACGTTATGACTTAAACATAGTTCAGACCTGAGGACCCCTTTCCTTTGCCCTCAGCACTGTCCCTGAGAACAGAGTACAATGCCACGGTTTCCTTAAGGAGCTTACAACTGAAACAGATTGAAAATAAATAAATAAATATAAGCAGAAGCAAGGAAATAGAAATCAGAATTGAAATAACTTGCCCAAAGTCAAGTAGCAGCTCAGTGGTAGGGCCCCAGATGAAGTCCAAGACCTCTGGTTCAAGCCTGGTGCCCTCAGTGCCTGTTTCTTTCCACAAGAAGCTCGTTTTCCATTAGGTTTTACTGGTGGAAAAAGAGTTATGGGAGTCACTCTCTAATTTCCATTTTGGTTGTTCTTCAAGGCATATCTTGATAACTGTTCTGTGCAAGCAAGCTTGCATTATGAATCAGCTGAAAAATGCTGTTAGTGTGCCAGTATTTCTTTAAAAGTTGACCTGTAGATACAAACTGTGCCTTGCACATGTCACATTATTCTAGAGAGCACTGGATTTTACCAAAAGGTGCACAGATAGTAAGACTCCAAAAAATTTCTAATCAGTAATAGTGAATAGTTGAAAAAGAGCAAGGCATGAATGTCTTCCAATAAAATATTCATTGAAAAAGCTCTAATAATGCTTGAAATAAAAGACTGTTGGTAGATAATTAATTAAAAAAATAAATTAATCTTAAATTGTTTTCTGTGTATAGTTAGTCCATTTCACAAGAATTATCATCTCCCAGGCAAATGGCAGATAGCTAGGCCGTATGGGTTTCCTGGGAACTGGCCAGAGGCAAGAGCAGCTCTCCACACATCTAAGTTTTAGTCACTTATCATTGTGAAGTCAATTCAGAGCTTCTGGCACTTTATGTCATCTTAGGCCACGCTGGCTGCTTTTGTTGCAGAATTCTTAATCAGGTAGAGTCCTCTTTACTTACATGGCTGCTTATTTCATTAAGAAGGAAATACGATTTCAGTAATCAGGTGTGCCTTTGGCTTTGAGTTACCAGCATGAGAGAGCAGTTAGGTCCTGTCCTCGCCACAGAACATGTGCTATTAAAACACTGCAGTTAAAGATCACCTCAAATAGCCTGATGGCTTCTCAGGCACTTTTCCTGCAGCTTCCAAAGAACCCTGGTAACTGGTGTGTGACTGTCCTGCCTGCCAGGGAGAGAAGTGCCCAGCATGTTCTGGGGGGCAGAGGTGGCACTGCAGCCCCTGTGGAGAGCTCTGCTGGGGAAGGACAAAGCCACCCTCAGTGACTGACTCTTCTCCCACTTCACTGTTTTTTGGCAGAAGTATCTGGCAGACTGTGCTATGAAACTAAATCCCCCTCTCTGTTTTTCAGTGTTCAATAGCTCAGTGTGAGAAATAACCTATAGGGGGTGGAGAAACCCAGGGATTTAGGGACAGTGTATGCTTCATGTTGTGCTCTATTGAACCAGATTCTGGTGTCACACTGGTTTGATCCTGGCCTGATTCCAGATGCTGCTATGGAGTTAAATTTAATTTCAGTATTTAATAAAATTTAAATTACGTTCTCTCCTTAAGCATTATGCATATATGTAGCAAATAGTAAATAGGATTAGAAGACAACAAATTAACCAGCAATAATAATACATTAGCTGTCTTCTCCCTACAGCTATCTTATTTCCTGCTGCCTTTCCTATGGGATTACAGGTATTCATCTGGTCAAATATTGTCCTGGTATGTTTCTACAGGGAATCCCACTGAGTTCAATGGAACTTGGTCCTGTCTGTCTTTGGGCATAGCACAGTGTATTCCTGGTTTAGGAGAGTGCCAAGGTGTTATCTAAGGAGACACAAAAGTGGAGTACAGAGAAGGGGAGAAGTGTTTTGTTCAGGGGGGGGTTGTTTTGTTTTTTTAAATAGGTGAGAAATGACTATGGCAAAAATCCTGCTCTAACTCATGAATGCAACCCAACACCTGAATAACTGAAACCAGATTTTTGCCCCAATTACTGGAAAGCAATTCTTCTCCTGTCTTTATGACCTGTATTTCTCTTAATAGGAAGCTTCAACTTCATAAAAAGAAATAAAATTCAGCCCTAACTCACAAGTAAGTTGATAGGGGGAAATGTTTTAACTTCAAAAAATACACACCCCACTCGGTGAACCTTTGAGACCTGCGAATGTTTAAAAAGGAGGGGGGGAAAAAAAAACCAAAACCACAGCAAATGCAATTTGAAAAACAACACTCTGATGCTTAAAAAAATAAGAAATTTTAATCATAAGTATCTCATAGCTTATTTGCAGATAGTTGTATGCTCTGAAAAGAAAAAAAACCCACCCTGTAATAGGCCTTAGGTCAGCTGCATTGATTTAATGCATTACTTAGGCTGCCAGAGCAGAGGTAGAATCTCCTCGCACTGCATTAGGAGCGCCTCAAGCCTCCGTGACTCCTTTTGATCAAATCTCTGTGAAAGATGAGTGTCATGCCCTCTTCAAGCCAGCTGTGAGGGGACTGCCCTGCGACTGGAGGAGCAGGCTGGAGCACAGCACTCCGGGGCAGCGAGGTGAGAGCTGGCTGCAGAGGTGAGAGGCAGACACAACTTCGTACTGTAGGTCTGGAGAACACCAAGGGGGAGGATCTTATTTCACTCCC
Organism: Florisuga fusca; assembly: GCA_038090715.1. Lineage (NCBI taxonomy): Eukaryota > Metazoa > Chordata > Aves > Apodiformes > Trochilidae > Florisuga > Florisuga fusca. The sequence goes on from JAAWXA010000009.1 coordinate 2,684,719, forward strand.
CTGTGCACAGCCTGAGCATACATCAGACCTTGAGGTGCTCAGAGTCAGACAAGAGTAAAGAGGCGTGTGATGGTTCTGCCTTAGTACTTGTACAGGCAGGAGTGTTTCCAGTACTTCTTTGTACAACTCACTGAGGGAATGGGAAACTGTTTTATAGCTCTGGAAACATAAGCACAGTAAGAATGTCTGAGGTAAGGAAAGTTCTTTGCAGTTCTATATGAATGTGTATTTTTACTGTGCAACTTTTACTTGTGGTTATGCACTGTGGAGATATTAAAAAAAAAATCTTGCAATGGTGTTGTTTTGGGTAATGAACAATAGAGGTGAGAGCTGTAGGGAGCTGTACTCTCCATTTTTTAATTACGAAAAGATAATGTAAAAGTAGAAAACTAGTTTATGTTAAAAATCCTCTTTTTCTCTCTGCTGTGCACTGAAAACAACTGTATGACTTTTCTGTTCTACAGTAAGTAATGCAGAATTGCAGGCTGATTATAATAAGCAGAGCCATCACTTGTGTAATTGTTTTCCAGTTGAAGTAGTAGCATGTAAATCATAAATTCTTGACAATGTTTAATTGTACAAGTCCTCAATATACATTTATAGCAATAAGATCTGTGATTTGTGACTCGGATGTGTTCTGAGTCAAGTGCTTTAAGCAGATACATTATCATTATCGTGACGTATAAATGCACTGGAGAGTAGACAACAATGTAATTTCACTACAAAGTTCTTTAGAAATTACCACTAAATTGGAGTCTAATGTATGTCCTTAATATACAATTTATTGTTGACTATTTAGCATCCAGAAAATCAGGCCAGTGATTCTTTTCTTAGGATCAGCCTGTTTGTGTTTCGGCGCCGGGGGGGTGGAGGTGGTGTGTGTGCAGGGGGGGAGAATTGAGTGTGTGTTTGTGTGTGTATATGGGGGGGGCTCTGTTTTTTAAAAAATATATTGCACTAATTAAGAGGTTAAATGCATCAGAATACAAGATGCTTATTTAATTTATTTTTTCCATCACATAGAAAAATAAACATGGTTTAATTGTCGGTTCATACATAATGAGGTTTTGTTAGATGGGTTGAAGATACAGCATTTTACTTTCTGGTTTATTAATTGGCTAAATACTTCTAGTCCTCTGTGTAATGAATCCTGGGTTTAAAAATGAGAAGAGGGCAGATCGCTAACCCAGGGGAGGACTACTGATATACACAGGCTGTGGTTTATCCTTCTGTAAAATCTTGTGGATAAAAAGTGACACTCTTTTCCCTCGCTTTCTTTTATTCTTTTTGTTTTGTTTTAGTGGGGTTTTTTTGGGTTTTGTTTTGTTTTTGCTTTTGTTAATTTGCTAATGTTTTTCAGTTTGGGTAACCTGGGAGCCAGGCAATATTCTGATATTTTGGGGGTGTGGGAGAGAGAAAATGAAGTAAACTGGTTTGGGGTTTGTTTGTTTGTTTGTTTGTTTTAATTTAAAGCAAACCATTGTTTGAAAGGCACATAGCAGTCAGTTTTCACCTCCGATCTGAAGTTGGAGCTTATTGTGCTCGTTTAGTTAAGATTGTTGCTCAGTAGATTTATTTCTATATAAATTTCTGTAATCCATGTAACTCCTTGGCTTCTTGAACCTGGGGAGCCGATTGTTTGTCTTATCTTTTGGTGAGCTAACTCAGTGTTATGTTGCAAAACCTTGAGGCACGTTGTGTTTCTTCGTGTTCCTGCAGTCTGCAAGTGAAGTCAGCTTCATTAGTTTCATGATGGCACATCAGTGCATGGCTGGTGTTGCTGCTTCCTTCAAGCTACTCCCGGAGCATGATCTGGGCTGCCTTGGTTTGGATAAGCTTGTAAGGATTTGTCAGCCAGATGTGACAAGATTGTCAAGAGGCAAGTAAAGAAGGAGATCTGATATTAATCAGTGCATAGCTTGGAGCCAAACTTTCTCAAATGCAGTGTAGTAACATGTTCTTCTCATTTACTGCCTCTCTTTGTGGCTGTAGAACTGCCACTGTCTGAGTTTGACGGTTAAAAGGGATGCCAGCTAATAGTCTTTAATTGTAAGGATACAATTCTAGGTGGGAAAAGATCAGATGTTTCTATTTTTAACCGCCTTTTGGAAAATACAGTTCTGGTTGCTGCAGTTTGCTGAAAAATATGCAAGTGTTATGTTAGACAAGAGTGTCTGCTTCTGCACTTTGGTTTTAAAACACTGAAATTGGGGCTCAGCTCTCAGTGCTGGAGGAGTGGGAGGTGGGAGCCTCACTCCAGGTCATGGTGCTAAGTAGGAATAGCATTATTTTTAGCTGCTAACAACAGTGCATGTTGGTTTTCTTTGTTCTAGTGATTAGAACAATATACACTGAAGAATAGCTTTTTAATTTCTTCTACAGAAAAGGGGAAAAAAATGGACTTTCAAGGAACATATTGTGTATATTTGATTAGATCAGTTTATTTTTATATATATATATCATACTAATTAGTTTTCTTTATAATCAGTATAATTTTAGGCTTTAGATTGAATTCTAGAGTTTTTTGTACTTTGCAGTGTAAACTGACTTTTATTTAACAATAGGTGAGCATGTAAAAAGTAACTAATCTTACGTTGTGGAAAATACATTTTTGTTACGCAGAATATATGGATTTTTGATTGATTGATTTTGAAAAATAATTGTTCTCTTTATTCTTTGAACTACCAAACCATCTAAAACCTAATCAGAACCCCAAAAAATAATAGCAACAGCAAGCATATCCAAACCTGCAGGAAAGCTAAATCTTCACAGAGACAGGAAAAATTATTACAAATATTGGGGTATTTCATGGGCTTGTCTAGAGCTGAGATGAAATTCTCTCCAGTTAGGCTGCAATGAAGTTTGGTCTTTTGATACCAAATGTCTTGATTTCTGTGCCTGTTCATTATATTGTTTAAAAATCTCTTCATACAACACTGAGCATGTCATTCCATTTCCAATCAAGCAAGCCAGTGATTTATTTTGTTTTCAGTAATAAAGACTTCAGTATAATACTAAGTACATCTCTGATAACAACAGAACCGGGATCGTTTTAGATCAGTTTTTACACATATTCATGTTTTTAAAAGAGTTTTCATATGATTTGGCATTTAGTACATGTTTTTCATGCAGATTTGGGCTAAAATTTGGCTATGGATCTTTAGTTTGTTATACCATCAGTCACCAAATACAGGGAAGAAAAACAATTATTTTGGCCCTCTGGGTCATCTCCTGCCCTTCCTGTCTTCAGCAGTGCAGGAGATCTCCCAGCTCCTCTGTGCTGGTCAGACAGCATTTTTTGTCCCAGCAGATGCTACAAAGTTCTATAGCTAGTGTCATTGCCTTTCTTCTCTTTAGTTTTTATTTACTACTTTTTGTTGCTAATTGCTATCTGAAATACCTGGTTCTGGACTGAAGTTTCAATATTTATGGTTAAAAAAAAATTGAGAACATGATGAAAAATTACAATTTCTAACAGGCTTCAGTCATTTTAGAATATTTTAGAATAAATTAAAAAATGGCATTCGCATTTCACACTTGAAAACTGTGGTTTCTTTAAACAAATAGCAGAAAAAGCACACATTTTTAGCTTCACGTTTCAAATGTAGCTGAATATCAGTGAGAAATGTATTTTCAAGTTGTTGCTATCTGAAAGCCAGTTAAAAATTTCCTCACCTGTGTTCAATGAAAAGAAATACTAATTTTTAAATTGTGAAATTACCAATGGAGCCACACTGTTGCGTAATGGATTGCATAACTGTAGCACCACAGATAGGATCATGTGGATCTACACCAGTAATGTTTGGGCTTAAAATTTATAAAGTACATTAAATGAAATTGTGTAATGCTAAACATTTCGGAGAGTTGTTATTTTTCTTTAATCTATGTCTTTGCCCTGTAACAGGTAAAAAAGGAAAAAATTCAAGCATGCATTTTTTATGACTTTGAGACTTAAGCAGCGGTGTGAGGAGCTGAAAAAGTTAGGATTGGCTTTGAAATACCAACTCAGACACACTGTGCACATGTAACATTTTATATACTAGGTAAAGATTTACAACATTTGAAAGAGCTTGCAGGTGCTTTATACTCATTATCTTCATTTCTCTAATACTTGTGCATTTGTGATTGTATCACTTATTTCTTGCTAGTGTAGAACTTGGAGTTAAATATTTAGTTAAACCAGTTCATAGGTCTGTAGTTTCAGCATGTAATGTGATGTGCATAGTGTTTCAATACAGATAAATAGTATTATGTGTGCAATCATTTGATATATTAATTAGCATTTAGTGCTTTATAGTAAGAAATTTCACACCATTTCTATCTTGTGACTTATCTTTACCCCTAGAGTCTGAGCAGTTTTTCTCAGTATGCAGCAATCTGCTCCTCATTTTTGAAATGCACTAAGAATGATTTTTCCTGTGAAGTTCTTAAAAAGGGAAGTTACTTCAACATCTTGTGACAGACACTGCCTAGTGTACTGCATAATGCTTCTGACCTATACAGGCTGGGACAGGTGGGCTATAGGTGTAGCACTGGAGTCTGTTTAAGAATCAAAAGTAAATAACAACTGTAAGATAATGATACTGCTACATGTTCCATTCCTCAGTTTATATTTCTGTGTTTTCTTTTCCAAAACAAACAGTTATAGAAGATCTAAATACATTTCTGAATTTGACCAAGCTGTCTGTCAACACACCTGTTGTTAACAGCTGAGATTAATTGCAGCATAAGCCAAGGTATCTACAAGCACGTTGCAAAACAGCAAAATTAAGTTTTACTGTCCGGTGCTTTTTGTTTAAAGAGTAGCAGTCAGTGTGTGTGCTCACAGGAACACACACACACACACGCACATTCTTTTCTCTTTATAATTATTTTGACAGTGCCATTAACAAGAGTTGCCCTAAGGGGCCCTTTAGGGTAAGTGACATGCATGAGGAGTGATTTTCATCCCACAAGTTATGCTGTGATTAAAGTCTGGCCCTGTAGCGTGCTGCCTTTCTCAGGAGCAGCTGCCTTCTGCTTCCTCGCTCAGCTGCGATGCCCGAGACTGCCCCGAGCTCCTCTCCCTCAGCTGCAGGCACTGCCACCGAACCCCAACTGGCTCCGAGATCCCCAGTCTGGGTTCTGTTTAACCTCTGACCTCAGCTCCTTGCTCTCAGGGCTTTTCTCAGTGACAAAAACTTTTTAACAAAACGGCAACACGTGGACTCCTGGCCCACACCTCGGTAGCCAGCAAAAACTGAATTTCAGATGCACAAGCATGGTTGGGTTGATGGGGTGGTGCCATCCTGTGAAGCTGTTACTTCATTTCGATGCCATCTTACTGAGCTTTATCACTTTGCCTCCCTTGCTTTTTTGGCTGTTTTGGCAATGTTTTAGCTAGTTGTTACAGAGACAATTAAATGTTTTCAGCTTATGGTTCTTAACTTCTACTCTCAAGAGATTTCGTCAAATTCTAGGCCAAAATTTTCTTTGTTCAGCCACACCGAGGGAGAGAGTAATGGGGTAGTGCAGTGTCTTCAAGATCTGTGCTGTAAATAGTCTGTTTATGTGTGTTCTCAGCCTGTGGCTGTTTAAAAGGAGGTCAGGTTTTGGTATCTGACCCCAAATAAACAATATGAAATACATAAGGATCCAGATAGTTAATGGGATGTATTCTGTGGGATGTATTATGTAGAAAATGTAGTCAATTTGTGGCCTTTGTGTTCTTTTAGGAGTAAAAATCATAATGTAATTTCCCCTCAGAGAAAGGACAAGAGGGAGCTGAGAGGTATCAGCAGCAGACAAACTTTTTGACGCGATAGGTGTGAAGTTTAACTCCTAAATGAATGTTTAGCCTCTGAAATAAAAGCTTTATGTTTGGGGTTTTAAAGGTTCTTGGACCTCCTGAACTTGGTAGGAATGTACATGTTTGGTCCATGGAAAACCAGCCCAGTTGCTGAGGAGCTCTTGTGGGTTTAGGAACTGAGCTGGCCGTGTAACTCCATGTTTAGTAGCACTGTAAAAGACAAGTTGGGGCCCATCTCCACCTTTCCCATCTCTCTTCTGGTTGTTTTCTTAAGTAGGAGACAAGAATTTTGCTAAATTATTTTAGTAATAGGTCTAATGAATCATCTAGGGCTAGCATTTAAACGTACCTGTTAATGGAGAAGGTTGGAGCTAGCGACGAGTGCTGATTACTCTGTCACATCCGTGTGCAATTTTTCTCTGCTTAAGTAAAAGCTCAAAATACAGAAGATATCAGACTGTTTTCTGAATACAACAAGCTGTAAGATTTGTTTGCTTTTCTTGAAAGATGTTTGTTGTTACTTATAATGTTTACTAAGTAACTACTAACAACAGCTGTTACGTTGTAAGAAACCACTTTGCGAGATAAGGCCGTGGAAATAGGTGTGCAGCAGCCAGTCCTGTGTCATTAGAAATCTTATAAGAACCTTTCTCTTGTTTCAGTAATTTCATGTAATTATTTATTTCAGTCTTAAGTATTTTTAAAAGTTAGTATAGGAAGAGCAGAGTTTGCAGAAACTAAATATACTTGAGTAGACATAAATGTAAGTGAACGGAAATCCCTTGTTTGGGTTGTTAAAGGCAGGCAGTCTCTGTGTAAATTGCAGCTTTGACCTCGGCCATAACTGAGAACCTTAAACACAGGACAGAAGAAAACCCCACAATACCAAGCTGAACATGTGCAAGTTGTAGTAGCATGGGTCAAGCCCACTTTGTGCAGAGCAGCTCTCACGTTGGCTTTGCCATCAGATCTCTGCACACCTCGGTGTGTTTCAGGGCACTATTGCTTTGTGAGAGTCCTGTTTCCCATCTGTCCTCCCAGCTCTACGTACAGGCAGCGAAGGGTTTTTCTGCCCATCCTCCAGGCATCCTGTGTCCTCTTTGAAGTGAGCACTTCAGGAATAAGAAAATGGCCCAGAACCTTTCCTTCGTGCTGCTGCAGAGGCTTTGCTGAACTTGTAATATGTTGAAACTTTCAACAAACAATAGAAATATAAGATGCTTAATCTAAACTCTTAACAGACATAATATCAACATGCAGTTTAGGTATAATTGTTGAGCTGTCTTCAACACTTACACCATCTGGAGCAGCCCAATACCTTTTGCTATTGAACTTGGAGCATACTGGAATCTATTTTAATTCCAATTAAGTGCAGAGAACTAAACAGGGTATCAAAACCTGAAGTTTGTATTTAGGAAGAACACCCAGGAGCACTACATGGGTACTATTGAGTGGAGAGGATGGATACAAAATACATGTAGGATAGCTGAAAAAACTACAAATATTAGTGTGATACAGACAGTCCCAGCAGGAATGTGATGCAGTCAAGGTAAGGTGGACAAAATGTAAATAGAGCACTTGTTTAAAATCATGACAAACCTGATGGATGGTATTATCAGTGGGATATATCCATAGAGGAAGCAGCAAAAGTTGCCTCGAAAAATGGACAGAGCAAAGCTTTGCTCATTGTATGATGTGGGAAAGTATGGCACTGACAGAGATGCTTAGAGATAAGGGATTTTTAATTTGTTTCTACTCTCAGTGGTTGTTCAAAGGATTCAAGTGCAGAAGTAATCAAATGTAAGTGGGTGATGAAAAAGAAAGGCTTATTTAAACTTCACAATGGCAAGAAACCTGGTGGATAATGGTAAAAACAGGAAAGAAAACGCTGGATAGGAGCAACTTGGTTCTGATACATGGTTACTGTTATCTTTACTGAAAGATTTAGATCTTGCCTTTGATTTAGCTGTGAACTGCACTTTTAATTTAAAAAATGTACTTTTAAATTAAGGGATGTATCCATCCCTTTACTTCTCTTGCAAATCTTTTACCAGATGCAAGCAAGAGATTATTTCCTAATAACCAGACCTATATACCATGTTTTATTTTATTTCCACAAGTCAGAGAGCTAAATTTCTGTGAATTATTTTAATGTGAGAAAATTATTACATGTACTTTAGGAAGTAAAAAACCTTTCAAGTTTCAGCTGACTTACAGACAAAAAAAAATATCCTAATGCTTTACAAATCTATCTTCTTCCCTGTTATAAATCTTGCCTCTTCTTCCTCAAGTATTCTTACCTGTGGAGCTGCTGCAAGTCTATTCTGCAGAAATGGGACACATCCCAGTTCTTTCCTACAGGATATGTGCTCACTGGTGCACATATCTTGGAGAGTTACATATATTCAGTGGGATTACTTTTACTGGGAAATGAAGATGAGATGGCCACAGGAGATATGGCTCGTTGCTAGATGCCCTCGGTAAAGAACATGAAAAGCAGTAGCTGTTACCTCATCTAATGAAAGTTTCTCACACACATTTCTTTCATGTAAATCCTATTTCTTCTTCAAACTTGCATTTTAAACTGATAGAAATTTCTAATCCCTGTTTGCACAATAGGTTGCTGCAACACAGCATCAGTTACACCATTTTGTCAGTAATCTGCAGAATAGTGAAGTTCTTGTGCTCTTCATGCGATGGCAGCGGCTTTAAAAAAAGAAAGAAAAGAAAAAAAAAAAAACAAAGACAACAACTACAACAAAACCCACCAGTTTTTAAAGTGAGGGGCAGCTTTGTGCAAAGGCAAGAGTTTTTCTTGGATGGTAGAAACAAGTGAGAGTGCTGACCTGTGCATTGCTGATGCTAAACACTATAGGGTATTTGGGACTTGCTCTCCCATTTTACTGGTGTCTGCACTTGCAGCTCTCACTGAGAGCAGAGAGCCAGACCAGCTTTCTAGCATGACCAAACATCTCTAACTCGGTTGTGACAGGCTCTTCAATATTTACTTAGTTTTTAATTTATTTCCCAAGCCAAAGTGCTATCAAACCAGAATCCATATAACCCTGAATGAGATTTGATGCAGTTATGCTGCCCTTTTTTTCTCTTGCTGTACATTTTAAAACCGGCTGTTAGTATGGTGCAAGTGAGCACGGGTCCAAAAGGGCTTCAGGAGGCAATAAATTTTCTTAAACTTGCTTTGTGAAATGAAGCCTGATTCTATATCCAGAATCAGAATGAATTTGTCCCATTAACGTGTCTTTAGCTGTGAAGGCTGCAAGGGGGTTGCAAAGGAACATTCAGAAACTTGTGAAGCATAATCAAAGCCACATCAATATCTAGCAAAAAAGATGTCAGTGATCATGACTTTCAGGCAACAGATGTTAAGATTTCTTTTTCAGTGATTAGTAGCTAGATGTTTTTCAGTGGTCAGTTTAATAGTTAATCTGTCTCTCTGGTAATGAGGAATCATTTGTATTAAAAATTCGATGTTCAGATTCCCACAGTCATGGTGGTAAAACCACAGAGAACTTTGATCAGAATTTTCAACTCTATCTTTAAAAAAAAAAAAAAAAAAAGCGTTGCTGATAATGGATTTGGAAAGATCCATTTGTGAGGGAGAGACTGACTGGAAAGCAATAACAAGATCCTTGATGATAGCGTAAGATTTATTTTTTTAAACATCTGCCATATGTTTCTGGAAAATGAAACTAAATAATGGACCTGAATGAAAGGATTGCACTTAAAAAAATTTCCCCTGTAATTTCCATCTACATTTCCAATCCCTTAATTACAATTTTGAAGCTTTATGTGTATGCAATATAGAAAGTTATTCCTTTGTTCTGTAGAATGAAATTGTGTGTACATTCCACTTGTTGGGAACATAAGACTTGATATAATTACAGTACCTTAAAAAAAGCATATTAAAGATAGTAGGATTAACAGGCAAAAGACAAGCTTATTAATCTCATGAAATTTTGTGAATTTTCCTTTCATTAAACTCTGATTATCTCCCAAATTAACTTTTGTATCTAAGTGCATCTCTTACAAGTGCTTTTTTGAGTTGAACAATGAACGATGATTTAAAATTGTGATTCGCTGATTATTTTAAAAGTTAATCTGGCCTTGTTATATATGCTCTGTGACTATATGAAGGCAAATGTTGCTAGGAAAGTACAACTGAGGGGAAATGCTACCAACCTGAAATTCACACTTGTTTCTTCTCAGGACTTATTACAAGACAGCAGCAGGTCTGTGATTTGAGAGTGTACCTTTGATATGTTAAAAGTGTGCAAGCTAAGTACATCTAAGACTGGTATCCAGAAGCAGTAATGTATTGACTTGAGAGGAGATCAATTCCATATTTAGAACAGAAGGGGAACTCTAATCCCTTTCTAATAACCACTTCCATATATATAAAACAAAATGCCTTCCTTTTAGTTTTTCTGGGTTTTGAATATGTAGTCTTCTACAGATACATAGAAGGACAAACTAAATGCAGGTACAATATAGAAGAAAGATCTTACATAAAGCTATGAAACGCAACATTTTGTCTAGCATCTTTCTTGTCTGAGTACACAAATAAGGAAGAAAAAATAGTTTTAAAGGTCAGTGGTTTGTGGAACATGTCCAAAGGGAAAGGAATTTTAAAAATTTTGAAATCTCAATTAAGTTATCATCGTGACAGCTTTTTTCGTTGTGCATATTTCTGTTACATCTTGCAGAAAAAGGAAGTACTCTTTTGTAATTTTGTCTGGAGGGACTGCAGAAGATGTGTGCATGCCTTGTAGCTTACCAAACCTAGCAGGGTCATCTGTGGAAGGGATGCAGACTGTGCAAGTCACAGAATATTATGTATGTACAGAGGTAGAATACTGGAACTGTATTGTTGTTTGGTGTCTTGTGATAGAAATGAATCATCAGCCAACTACACCATTTTCCCCAACCTTTCTGTAAGAAATTTATGGCTTGTTATTGTTATATGAAAGTATTTTAGCATCTAAGTGAAAATATAACCTCCATTAAAGTGAAGCAATTCACACTGTGTAGGATATTGATGTGTGTTTTATGACTTTATGGGGAGCACAGAGCTTTTCTCAAGAATTCAGTGTTTTGCAATGGCTCCTTTAAAGGAGCAAAGGCAAAGAGATTCAGAGATTTCAATAACCTTCTTGACAGTTGTTCTAGTCCTACAAATAAAGGTGAATCTAGCATCAAGTCACTGAAGTTTGGAGATGTACATGCAAATTAACTCCTTGGTAAGCCAGCTATGGAGAGTTTAAAATTCCGGTCTAAATCCAGTCATGTAAGACACTGGGCATCCCAGTCTCCTGCAAATACTTGTACGTAGTAGGCAGTTGGGTGTAGTGTCCTCTTCTGCCCCCAGTCAAATTTTTCAAGCTTAAAGAAATTCCCATTGCAAACCCCATCGAAACTGCATTTCTCTCTTGTCCTTTTCATTGTAAATGTTTCCCACATTCATCTTTCTTGGCCTGATTGTCCAAGAAATGGCTCCTTTGATTGTTTTCCAAAAGTGCCAATATGAGGATACCTGCATTGAAGACATTACTTTTTTCTACAAGTCTTGTCTTGCATCTCTATGGGTATTAAGTAGTGGAAGTCCCCATTTTGCATAAGACCCTAGGAGCAGGAGTAGCAGCCAGTAGTAAGCATAACTTAGCCTTATTTCATATTTGCCTCTCTGTACTTTAAAATGTAAAACATTTTGTTTTAAGAACAGAAAAATGCCCACATGTTACAATTACATAATCTTTGTGATTTTTTTTAATTATTATTATTTTTTGTTCAGTGCAGATTTTCTGCACATTAATTCTTTTACTGTTGCTTCCTTAATAAATATTGAATTTCTGCAGGAACTATTCTCAGTATCAGGTCTAAGCAATACAGAATCCTGCAAATGCTTTGTTCCACAGCAGTCCCTATGGAGCTTTAAATAGGACCTCAAAGTTGTCTGTCTGCCTTCTGCAGCAGATGGGCACATACAGAAGAAAGCATATATTCCAGTAAGCAAGTTTGTATTACTGTCTTGATTAGGAATATCTGAATACTAACTTGATTTTCATTATAAATGACCTTGATGAGAGTAAAATGATTTACAAATTCAACTGTGCAACTGTTTGCTGTTTGTGTGCTCTATTTTGCCTATTATTTTTCAAGTATTTCCCTTACAAAATGTGACCTGTATAGTCTTTGAGGAGTTGGAGTACTATTTGGTGAGCTTCGTTACTGAGAGTAATCAGTGAACTCCTGTATTTTTGAAAGGATTCATATGTTGTGTGCATACTGCTGGGTGGCATCTATGAGGTTTAACACATTGCTCATTAGACCTTCCCATATTGCAGTATGGAGCACAGCAAAACTTCAAGAGAGTGACACTTTCCTTCATGTCTTTGCTTTCAAACTTCTTAAAAAAGGTGACCTTACATGTGAAGATCATAGCTTAGGTGAATGCATAAGAACACTTTATTATCATTATGATGGTGTTTCAGTCTAAATAAATCCACAGAGGTGTTGCTATGAAAGTCATCAAATATTTTGCTACCATAATGTTCTAGTGTTCTAGCTGGTGACTGATTCTCTTTAAAGCAGAGGTGGTCTTGCACCACTGAGGTTTTCCCTTCACAACTTACATTGCACCTTGATGGGTACGTGCTGGTATGTTAACTCCTTCATCCAGATTTTATGACTGTGTTGTAGATGTATAATCTGCAAACTCTCGATGGTGCTTATCTATTACCTATCCTCCTGTCTGTTGATTTCCAGGCTATCCGATGCACTCTGGTGAACTGCAGCTGTCAGTGTTTCAAACCTGGAAAAATACATCAGCGACAATGTGACCAATGCCGGCATGGATGGGTAGCACATGGTAATATTTGTTCTTTCAATCTATATAAAACCTCTTAGGATCTTCCTCCCTGTAGCATGCTTTTTGTGTCATCCCTCACCTGCCCCAACACTAGATACATGCCATTTTATCCATCTCTTCTCACTCAAGTTTATTTACATTTTGTGATTTTTATTTGCAGCCCTGAGCAAACTAAGGATTCCCAACCTCTACCCATCAAGCCAGGTAGAAATAGTTCAATCCAATGTTGTCTTTGATATCAGTAGCCTCATGCTGTATGGCACCCAAGCCATTCCTGTGCGCCTTAAAATTCTGCTAGATCGGCTTTTCAGTGTTCTAAAGCAGGAAGAGGTGATACAGATTCTCCATGCTCTGGATTGGACGCTACAGGATTATATTCGTGGATATGTACTACAGGTATTTCAGAGGATTTATATATATATGTGTGACAGTTAAGTAGTATTTCATAATGTTTTTTATCTTTATCCTGTCAGTGGTTCCCAAGGTATTAACAGTGGTATGGCTGAAAGGCAGTGTAGACTTGTACTAGCTTAGCACCAGAAAAGAAAGGTACTTTTTTTTTTTGGTCCTTGCTCTCTCTTCAGTTGGACTTTAAATGAAATTTTCCTACTTTGCTCAATTTCTGTCAACAAAGGCAAGCCAAGTTAAAAAGACTTCAGAATATGATATAATATTATTTAAACAGTGAGTTTACTTTTATACAGCAGAATAGTACACTGACAAATAAACTTGCTATCATTTTAAACACCAGGGGCAATACTCATCTCTGGTGCAGTGCTACTGACCATACTGGAGCTGCATCAAGAACTAATTTGGCCCTGTGTGCTTGCAGTGATGTTAGCTCTGGCTACTTTGGAAGTTACCTTTTATGTAAAGTAACATTATGATCTTACATTATGACACAAATCAATATTTAATGGTCTTGATAATCTTGCTTTTTAGTGTTAGGATTAAAAATATGGAATCAATTACCTTGAACCTCTACCACATGAAAAATTTATAATGTTACGTTCTTCATCATCTTAGAAACTCTTACATGCACTGTGAAAAATCTCAGTAGGCCATCAAATACATGTTCTGTGATAAAATATTTATTGTAGTTATTGGGAAAAGTTAGGCATAGCTACAGTTTGAAAGAACTCCAACACTGGCGTAATTACAGCAGTGCTCTGTGAACGCTGGCAATCGATCAATACAGGTTCATTTGTTCTCTGATCTTAGTTGCTTGGAAGATTATTAAACTTGCAATGAAAGAATACTTGACTTAAATGAGAAGCTAAATCTTGTTCTGATTGCTCCATCTCTGCTGTCTGTTCTTACATGATACTAACAGTTGTTCAAATGATGTGTCTTAATTTCTGTTGGAAAAGAATAGTTTATAGGAAAGTATTTCACTCAGGTCACAAAGAAATATTATCACCAATGGGGTAAAATTTGGAAGTTAGAATTACAGAATTGGTGTGAATCTCTCACTAAACAGAATTATTTTATCATTTCACTACAGAAGGGTTTTAGTCTCTGAAAAAAAAAGACGAGATTTGGGAGAAGTGTTGTTTTTCTTTACCTTAAGCAATATCTGACTCACTTTAAATATTTTTTGCTTTAGGATGCTTCAGGAAAGGTGCTGGATCACTGGAGCATAATGACCACTGAGGAAGAACTGGCTACTTTGCAGCAGTTTCTTCGCTTTGGAGAAACTAAGTCCATTGTAGAGTTAATGGCAATTCAAGAGAAAGAAGGGCAGTCAATTATAATACCACCACCAGCTGCCAATTTGGATATTAGGGCATTCATTGAGAGCTGCAATCAACACAGTCCTAATTTTTCTACTTCCTTGGACAAAATGAGTCCCACCAACATTCATCCCTTTGAGAATATTGTAAATAACATGGCTTTCATGCTGCCATTTCAGTTTTTCAGTCCAGTGCCTCCACCTTTGATAGGTTCACCACCAGAAAGACATTTGATTGAGCAAGACCATAACAATGAAACTAAACAAGATATTCACATACCATTCTCTGAAAGCAGCTTCTTAACTTCTAGTTCTGCACCATTTCAAGTTGAAAATGATAGGATGATGAATGGTCCAGATGTCACCACTAAAACAGAAGATGATGCCCTTTTAAGTGATTCCAGTTCACATAATACAGCAGCAAAGCTTGAAATGACAGCATTTTCTCCAGAAAACAAAATGAAATCTGTTGAAAAAAATGGTGCTGGGCCAAGGAAAGGGCGTGTTTTCTGCACTGCATGTGAAAAGACATTTTATGACAAAGGTACTTTGAAAATACATTACAATGCTGTTCATCTGAAGATAAAGCACAAATGCACAATTGAGGGCTGCAATATGGTATTCAGCTCTTTGCGCAGTCGAAATCGTCACAGTGCAAACCCTAACCCCAGACTCCATATGCCAATGAATAGAAATAACAGGGATAAAGACCTCAGAAATGGTTTGACCATTGCCGGACCTGGAGATAGTAAAAGGACAGAATTTACAATTTTGGCTCCGGATAGCAGAACTATCACCAGCTACGCCAGCGCTTGTACAGATTCAAAGGGTCAGGCTGGATTTCCCAGTATTGGACAGAACGGTGTCCTCTTTCCAAACCTGAAGACAGTGCAGCCTGTCCTTCCTTTTTACCGTAGTCCAGTCACACCAGCTGAGCTTGCTAATACTCCAGGTACTCTGCCTTCTCTGCCTCTTGTTTCGTCCTCAATACCAGAGCAGCTTGTTTCCAATGAATTGCCATTTGACATGCTACCCAAGAAGAAATCTCGTAAATCAAGTATGCCTATTAAGATAGAGAAAGAAGTCGTTGAGACGCCTAATGAAAGTAGTGATGTTGCCAGTTCTGAAGATGACACACGTCTGCAAGCGGTAAGCGATGGAGAGCTTGAGACCTGTGAGCTTAAGATAGAGAAGCGGGTGAGCGACAGGGTGGAAAAGCACCCCCATTCAGGTAATTCGTGGAAATCTGTCTCTGGGGTAGAGGGCACAAAGTATTTTGAATCTGTCTTTGCGCCAAGTAACAAATACATCAAGGATATCTCTGAGAATGAATTCCATCACTGTGAGAAAGAGGTTGAATCGGAAGAAAACCAACCATTAAATATAGTTTCCCATGAGATTATGTATGAAGATCCAAAACACCACCACAATGATGTTATAAAACCAATGACTGAACCCCCCATGTATATTAAAGAGCAGTCAAAGCGCAGGATTCCTAAAAACGACTGCCCTGAATTGCAACACCACTTGCTGACCGGGGGCTTTTTCAGCACTTTGTCAAACAGGGGTGCTGCCATTCCTTGTTTTGAAGACTCTAAAGATATGGATCATGTCAGTCAACATGCACTAGGGATTCAGAAGGAAGAAAGCCGCTTTCATTGTGACATCTGTATGAAGACTTTTAAAAACCCTTACAGTGTAAAAATGCATTTTAAAAATGTACATCTCAAAGAAATGCATATTTGCACAGTTGAGGGCTGTAATGCTGCTTTCCCTTCTCGTAGAAGTCGAGACAGGTAAGAAAATTCTAAACAAAATTGTATTTATTTTACCATCACAATGGAGCCTAATTTGAAATTAAAATGAGTGTTTGAGCAATGGAACCTGCAAAGATTTTCTGTGTATCCTCATATAACGGGTACAATAACTTATCAGAACTTTCATGAAATGAAAATCCACTGGAAGAAACATTTCCTTTTCACTAGACTACAAGGTATTAAATAAAGCCATGAAAATTTCATAACTGATAAAGACTTCAATTTTTGAAAGAATACTTTAGAACATAAAGGTATGAATATAAGAGTATTCATCACTTTTCCAGTAGATGCATGTGTGGACTTATATGTTTAATATGTATTTTCATGTGAATTTTAATGTATACAGTGTGTTCTTTAATGAAAAAGCAATCAGATTACTTCAGGAAATCTTCACTTTTCCCTGTCCTTGACTTACTCAAGGATTTTGAACAGACTGGTGGAAAAAGCCCACAAAAAAAGCAAGTTTACTCTGTATCAGTACAAAATTAACATTACGCAGCGCTGGTTGAACTAACGCTATCTGGTGTGTATCCACATTGGTAGTGCATTTAAATGAGATTACATACTAACTCCTAAATTAATAAGCTTGGTCCAGTTTATTGTTAGCTGCAGTATTGTGTTGGTGTAAATTATTTTTTGTCATTTTGTTATGCACATAGGCTGAGAAACAAGAGCTGAGGCTTTGTTGTTGACCATCAGTTATGCCTCTGAATTAATAAGTAGTAGCTAACAAACCCGTTAAGTGTGACTAAGAGTTAGAAGTTTCCTAATTCTCCCCTAACAGTGTTACAGCAGCTTTTGGCTGCAGGAAGCATTCCTGGATAGTAGTTCAGAGTGACACAAGGTTTAGATTGTCTGTAATCTGCTAGGAGTGCTGGAGCCAGCTGATGAAGTCCAGGGAGAGGATGAGCAGGTCTCTCAGGACTGGCTGCTACATCTGAGATACACACACACACTCATCTGCTGCTGGCAGGGCTTCATTCCCTGATCTACTGCCTGCATCTTCCCAGATGTGAATTCCTCTCCACTGTAATTGTGATACGGGCCACAGGAAAGAAGGCCAGCAGTAAGATTTGCATTCACATGCTACAAATTCCTTCCCACACCAGTATATTTAGTTAACTTTTAACATAGATGCATTTAGAAAAGAGTTTATTTTAAAAAAAAATATATATATATGAAAAAAATCCCAACTCACAAGAAAGTTCACAACCTTTGTGCAAAGCAGTAGTTATTTAGAATAACTTTGCAGGAGATTCTAGACTTTAATGTAGAATGCTGTGGCTTCAAGTGCAAAAATATTTGTGCCATTTTGAAAACTTCATGGTTTGGATTCAACCTTGATGGGCATGGGGAAAATGAATGTTTTTCCTGTCTTGCAATAAACTGAATCTTGTAGCCAAAGCCTGGAAATTCCCAGTGAGCTGATTGTTAGTATTTAGCGAGGAACAGTGATTTTGCATATTTTGGTAGTTTTAAACTGAATCCAGAGATATCCATTCAAAAACTGCTAGTTGCATGAAATGCAATATTCTTTTCTTCAAGGAAAACCTCTGTACTGATGTGTACAGCTGTATTTTGGCACATGATTGCAGTACTTGAGATCGTCTATATATTTTGCAGACTCAGGTGTCACTCCTTTCCTTCTTTGTCTATTGGGAAAGTGTCTTATTTCTTATGCTCCTCTGACTGTTCTCTGATCTCAGTTCAGGTTTTTAGTCTCTCCCCCAATTCTTTTAGGCAAGGTCAAGAGCTAGTGAAGCAGAAAACTATCTACAATGCAGGAGAGAATCTGAAACAAATCTGATTTTTGTAGAGTTATTTCTGACACATACCAGTGCAACCAAGTTCAGATGCCCAGTCACATGTATACATCGTCTGTGTGCACTCCCAGTGTTGCAGTTGATCAAATGAGAAGTATAAAGTTCATATATGCTACTAAATATTGATTTTTTTTTTCTTTGTTAATGATCATTATGAAACAGCTGTTAAGTGAGGCAACACTTTCTTGCTAAGCTTGTCTTTGTTCTTCTAGACATAGTTCAAACCTAAATCTTCATCATAAGCTTCTGACTAAAGATACACTGGAATTCAACAACCATTTCAATGCAACATACCTCTTGAAAGACATGGCTAAGGAGTTTTGTCAAGATGTCTCTTTAAAACAACATGTTGGACATACTTCTGTAATCTTCAAAGGAATGAACAGAACAGGCAGTTTGGTTTTTCCAATGAGCAAAATTGGAGAACCCTGTTCTGAGAGTTATGGATACGATCCATTGAATGATGGAGCGGTTCTGGATCTAAGCACTACTTCCAGCATTAAATCTGAGAGCAGTGCTCATTCTTCTTGGGATTCTGACGGAGGAAGTGAAATATGTGCCATGCCCTTGGATGATAGTGATGAAAGCTGTGAAGGAGCCAGCCTAATGTCCAATGATGAACTCTACCAAGACTGTACTTTAATTGAGAAAGCTAATCAAAACTTCACAAATTTACCTTCCAGTTTGCCAATAACTTGTCATATATGTCAAAAAACTTATAGTAATAAAGGAACTTTCAGGGCTCATTACAAAACTGTGCATCTCCGCCAGCTCCACAAATGTAAAGTTCCAGGTTGCAACACGATGTTTTCATCTGTTCGCAGTCGGAACAGGCACAGTCAAAACCCTAACCTGCACAAAAGTCTGGCTGGGTCACCAACCAGCCTACAGTAAGATCACGCTGATCTTAACTTATTTCTGCTAAGAATTAATCATTTCAATTGAGGAATGTGTTAATGTTAGGTTTATTTAAACTCATTTGACTTACAGCCGACTCAACAGTCAAATTCTTTTCTCCTTTACGTGCTCTCCAGTGGTTTCGTTTAGCAAAGCTTGGTGCTGTAGATTTTGTGCAATTGTTTGTTTTGACCTTAAACAGCTGAAGCTTCTGTAAGGAAAAGAAAGCATCTGTGAAATTGGGGAAATTAAAGTATTTCTGATACCTGTGAAGTATTACTTGCCAACAATAGGAGCTTCAAATGAGAACTATCATCCCTTGTGTTTACATGTTAAATGAGTTACTGTCTCATGTAAGTAATGAGTGATGATTGAGGTGAGTTTCCTCTGGTTGGGTTGAGAGTTTTGGGGCTAACAATTTTGTCTTGAGACTAGAGATTGAAGCTGACTTGCAGTATTAGTTGAATGTGATATTTGCAGTTTACAATATCCTGAAATCCTAAAGATAAAATACAAATTTGGAAGGACTTTCCATACAGTGCAAATATTTTGAAAATCCTGCAGTCCTTCCTCTTCAGGTTGGCATTTGAACTGAATAAAGATTGCAGTATTTTGACTTTCTTGAATTTAATACCACTTACTTTGCAAAAGGAAGGCTACCTAACATGGCAGGGTTGCCTGAATAAATTTGAGACATTCTGATAAATTGTATTGATTAGAAGAAAGAATAGGTTAAGCTGGCATTTCTGAACCACAGCAAAGGCATCCATAAAATAGGAGGGAAGTAAACCCTTTAATTTAAAATGCACTTTTTGAGCTCCACTTCAGGAAGAGACAAGTTTTTGTTAAAAATAGGAGGGGAGGGGAAGGAGAAATTAACCCCAACCAAATATCCAAACAGCTTAACAGTCTGAAGGTGCAATTCTAAGCCATTGAGAGATCAAGTGGATTCAGTAGATATCTTTTGTGATTCAGCAGTTATTGTTTCTCTTGCTGGTGGGGGGGAAAAATATGTTGATCTTTTTAAAAAACAGAGAATGCTTTTTCTCATTCACACCTTTTTTTTTTTTAAATGGGAACATTGATCAAAGCTGTTAAATTGTGTAGTATCTCTGTACTTGTCCCTGTAATTAACAGTATTCTGCATTATGTTCTATGCACTTAAGAAGACTGGTCTTGCATTATATTTAAAAAACACTTTAATATTTAATTTGTAGTCACATCACACAAATGCTGCATGTGTACTTGTGGTGCATCTTCTTTGACTGAATCATTTCCAAGAAGAAATAAGAAAAAAGTCTTACACTACCTTTTTTTTTTTTTTTATTCACCAGTTGAAATCTGTTGATCAGTTCTGGTATGCAAGCATGATCCTGACAGCACAATCTGTACATATTATACCAAAGCGCTTACAATTTTTGTGGTTTCTAGAACTAGCCTAGGTTTCCAGTATAACTGGATCTTAGTCTTTATTCATTTTTGTGACTGAATAAAAATCGACTGACTTTCTGGATTTCTTATGTATGTAGAAAGAATAGTACAATGCTATTGCCATATGTCTTGATGTTTAACTTATTCTAAAATATACTATGGTATTGTAACCATTTCATATTGTATAAAGGAAACAAAAGTGGACTGGATATTTCACTAATTCTTTTGAAAACTGGTTTGTGTGTGAGTATGGGTTATACAAGGAAAAAACATCACACAGTTGTAAATGTTTGTGTTCACTAGAAATGCTTTCCCTGCATTGTATAAAGTAATCTTCTATTTTTTTAATTTACAGTAGGTTTACGTGATATTTAAAATAACCCATTTGTGCTTGAAGCCATCAGGAAAAATTAGTAGCCTGGGGAAAGCTGTGCCATTGCTTTGAGTTTCTGTGGTTTTGGGGAGGTTGGTGTTCTGGGTTTTTGGGGGGGAGTTGGATAGTGTTTGTGGTTTTGTTTTTGTTTTTTTTTTTTAAATGGGAAGTCATATCAGTGGAGGTGATAGTTTGAAAGCTAAGGGCACAATCATAGAGACACGTTTGCTCCCCGTTTCTTTGATAGTATAAATCAATTATTTGTTATCCAGCTATTTCAAGCTCTTTATATATATATATATATAAAAATTTATTTGTTTAATCATAAACAGTGGGGCTTTTTTTGAAACAAAGTGTGATGTAAACTAACGCTGTAATACCCATTAATTTAGCTTTCATTGTGTCCAAAAAGGAAACACGTTTGTATACCCTGATACTTTTGTATGTGTTAATAAAAAAAAAAAAAATGCCTCTGGTTGATTCAGAAAAGCAGGCTTTTGTTGTTGAAAAAACTGCTATTCTTCATTTTTATTAAAAGAATAAATCTGAAAACACATTCCATCTGTAGAGAGCACTGTTTTGACAACAGTATTAACTTTCATAATAAGGACGTGTCATTATTTTAACAAGCCACTAGGAATAATGTTATAAATGTTGCCAGATATTTTACTGATTTTTTGTTTGCTTGTTTTTTCTTTTTTTTTTTTTTCTTTTTTGTGTGCAGTAGGCAAGGGTAGAGATTAGTTTAATGCCATCAACCAAACAGAAGATTAATATCTCATAATTGAGAACGGTGTTAAAAACTAAATCTTTTGGGGCCCTATTTATACTTGGTATTTTGGAAAGGGGTTTTTTTGTTATTTCTCAAAAATCTGGACAGCATGGGAGATTTATCAGAATAGGCTAAGTCCTTAGCAGCTCTAGTACAACATATGTATCACATGAAGTATTTGTGTAGCTCCCTCCTCCTAACGACCACAATGTGGCTGGACCAAACCTTAACATCTCCTGTTAGTTTTAAATACGTGTGATGCTTATAGCAGCCTGTATCACATATTCACCACAGATGTTGAAGAAAGTAACCTCACTTCAGAATAGTAGTACCACTATTTTTTGAACTTTGGAGTCAGTCTGGAAGGCTGAAGCAGTTTCCACTGACTGAGGTTCAGTTTCTATAGGTGTTTGCATCTGTGACACTGAGAGTTTGTACAGTTGGAAGATCAAATCTGTGTGAGATTTGAGCTGGGCCTGGATGTTTCTTCCCTTACTACCCAAGTACGTTGCTCCATTTTTTTATTTGTATCTTTTTCTTTTTTCCCCCCTTAGAAAACAAGAGCCTCAAAAAGTCATCTTTCTGTGACTCCAAAGGAGAAGGCACAGATGAACACTGCGAGGTAGCCACTCAGTACGTTTGACCATCTGATTTCCCAGAATTACAGGTATTTTGGTAGTTTTTGGTAGCAAGCTTATATCCCCCTGGAACAGTGAGTGTCCTAGTGCTTACAGGGATATTTGCAGAAATCCATTTTGAACGGAGTGTAAAGGGATCTGTGTTTATTGCTCCAGTTTTCTAAGTACTTTAAAATGAACTGCGGCAAAACCAGAGGCTATTGTTTATGATTAATCTTTAGTGAAGTTATACACTTTAAAACCCAGTAGAGTGGAGAAACAAGTTCTGAAAATACCTGTCTGATGCCCTGCATTGAATAGGGAAGCCTTAAAAACAGCTAAGCTACTTGGACTTAGTCCAGGGATTTTTAAATAGGGTGCCAGATCCTCCTTGAAATGAGTTCACAAGCAGCTTCTGATTAATCAGCAAGTGCAGGTTTAAGAAATGCATCTGAACTAAAAACACCTTTAGAGTTTGAGACAGAGCCCATAAGGATTCCATTCAGCCTGCAAGTGAGCATTTATTTCCAAACTGAAATGAGTGACTCTGAACTGGGGAGGAGACAACTGTGCAATAAGAGAAGGAAGGCCGGATCAAAGAGGTTTTGCAGAGAAAGCCAGGCTATAGATTTGGTTCAAAACAGCATTTACTGCCAGTCCCCCCCCATCTGGGAGGAAGGCAAGACAATATATAAAAGGGAAGGTTTGAAGTTGGAATAAGTGTGCACAGTGTGATCAAATCAGCTTTGAATTACTTGAAAAACCTTTGGAAAACTCTTTTGAAGAGTTTGTTGGCTAGTGAGATTTCCACTTAACCTCAGCAAGCATATTTGTGAAGGTAGACTGGCTTTTAATTACCCCTGGCCTGCTCCCCCTCCCCTGCCACCCAGCTCTCCCTGCCTTTTGGCATTCCTTGAATTATGCAAAGTTGCTAACTTGCCAATGTACTGTTGAAGCATCACCCTGTTCAGTTCTAGCCCCGAGAGCTCCCTTCTCTGTGAGAGCCCTTCAGTTTTCATGTGTGTTCTAGAAACTGCTAAAGGAGAGGTAATGCTGTGTAGTGACACTTCCTCTCTGGTGAGCACTTCATCTAATTCTGCACCACTTTAGAGCTTCACAGAAGCACTTGTAACACTTTGTATTGTGTGTCTAGCTCCTATCCTAAACTGCTAAAACTGACTGTGAGTTGCTTGTCATTATTGCCTGCA
Organism: Florisuga fusca; assembly: GCA_038090715.1. Taxonomy (NCBI): domain Eukaryota; kingdom Metazoa; phylum Chordata; class Aves; order Apodiformes; family Trochilidae; genus Florisuga; species Florisuga fusca. Next base: position 2,708,063 of record JAAWXA010000009.1, read on the forward strand.
GATGCATATGTTTAAGAAGCAGAGAAGTTGCTTTTAACTCCCAAGAGCAGTTCTAAAAGAGTTGATCAAATCTGTTCTTCCTAAAGCCTCTGGCAAAACTCTCATTAGTTTGAATTGTAAGGAGCACCATGTATCAGCAGCCTTCCACAGTTTTTTGACACCTCTTCTTTTCAAGAAATTAAGGTGCCTCCATAAATATCTTTTAAGTGTGATTCTTTGCTTTCTGTGCTTCAGTCTCTTAAATCTTTGGTCACTAATCCTCTTGTTCTCTAGTTTTTGCTTATATGTTGTAGCAATTTCCATAATGTGGCCTCTTATTAGTGTTATAGTTAGTTCTCACCTTTACCACTCTTTTGAAGCTTATGTATTTAAGTAGAGGCAATCCTCGAAGACTGTCCACTTAGCAGAGAGTTGCAAGTACAAGAAACTGTCAGGGCTGGACTGTGGAAGTTAGTTACCAGTTTCTGGGGAAGCATGTTGATGTGCTGCTTGAGAAGAGGTCCATCCTTGTCATATGATGCTATCAGTGAGAGAATTCTGTACTTTTGAATCTTCCCTGTTGACATTTTGAGGTTTTGAGTCAGACTGTATGTTTCTTAAGATGTGTAACACGTTTCCTACTCGTTACCTCTCTGCACATCTCCTACCACAGAGCAGCATTTCTCAAGTCCAGAAGCCCAGCCTGCCCTTCTCATTAGCTACCACTGAGGTGACTGTCAAGGGTGAACTGAACCATCCTGGATTTTTTTCACCTCTCCTTTGTATCTGCTCAAATTCAGAAACAGCTAGGCCTAGCATCTGTTCAGTCACAATAATAAACTGCAATGGCTTCCTCTTTTCCTTTTTTTTAAAAAGAGGATCCTTGAGTTGCAAGTGACACGTTATTCTGAAGGCATTTACTGGGCAACTTACACTGCAGTAAAACTGAGCAGACAAAAAGATTTCAATCTAAGTTCACATTTTATTTCCAAAATTATTATATTTAATTATAGTTATTATACAAGCCAGTTTTTAGAAAAATATTTATCTTATCTTAATCTGCTGATTTATAAGAATGACAGTATATATATGCACTCTATGCATAGCTAATTTATGCACAGCTTTATCAGTACATAGTATAATTGCATATGCATAGGGCTGCATATTCATGCTAAACCTAATTCCACTCTCATTTATGATAATATAAGTTGGGAGAAATTTCAATGAATTCAGTAGAATAGGGCATATAATACTGGAGTCATGTCTCAACAAGGATCGTGTTACATGTATCACTATACAGGCTCATATTGGCTTCTTTTACTGCTTTTTGTAACTTCTAGCTTACTGAAGCAGGGCAAAAATGCAATACTTTGAAAGAACAAATAAGTTTTACTAATTTTGTGCCCCCATCGAATAAATGGCTAACTTGTAGCTATATTTCTATATGACCAATTTAACAGTACTGTGAGAAGTGTTACCTTTGCTGGTAAGAGAGCGTGAGACAGATCCTGTGTAGATGTAAAACACTAACTGTGAGTGAGCTCTGCCTGTTTAGGAAAGTTCAAAATCTGGACCTTATGGCTTTCTGACATTCTCCAGCAAAAAATTCTCCAAGACAAAACATGTGAGCGTATGGTGGGCGTACAGAGATGTGGAAGAACCAGGAGCAGCCAGAGGACTTCAGAGGAGACTTTAGGAAAACAACATAACTTACTAGAGAGGAGACACATTATTGCTGCTCTGGGAAGTCAACATCTGCACCTCTGTGTGGGATGATATAAACCTTGCATTGGATTCCTGAGCACAGAGAGGCCATGTGCAAGTGAGGGGTATATGCAGGCTTCTCACACTGCAAACATCTTGAACAGAGCATTCTCCAAACTGACAACTTGTGTTAGAATATCATTTGCAAGTAATGCTGAGCTTATTACAAGTACCCAAAAAAATGAGGGTTTATCTCTCTTCAGAAAGTCAGTGTGCAGAGCTTCCAGCCTTCACTGATTGCTATGGACTGTGAGGCTCTCTGCTTCCCTAGGCATATGCAGGAAAAACTCATTTGAGTGAAATCATCTTACCTTGCTTTCTCAGCACTCAGCCTCCCCCTGCTTTAGCAAAAAAACGTGTCTTTACCCTCTTTGCACAAAGGATGGAGTAGCTAGAGCTTCTCCTGTGCCCCTCCTTACCCTTCAGCTATTTCTTTATGTTCTTTTCTGCGGGGAGATTTCTCTCACTGCTGTGGAGATTGACAAAAATCTCCTGGCTCCTTTTGTTTTTTCTCAGCCTTATCTTGCAAAAAAAATTAATAATAATAAAAAAAAGAACTGCAGTAGCTGGGAATAAAACTGGGGGTGACTGAGATTTGGAGAACAACCAAAGAGTGATTCCAAAGGGTGAAGAAGTACCTGAAGCACATAGCTACTGAAGTTGGCACTATGTGTGTACTTGTGTATGTTATCACCATTCATAGAGACAGAATCTTTTATGAGGGGCTCCTTGTGACAAATAGGGAGGAGATCTTTCTTTGTTGAAGAAAACAGTAGGAACTGAATGCAGGAGATCCCATTTTGGAAGCTGTCATGAACAGCCACTGCCAGTGAGCAGGTGTTGATATTGTGGGAATTGAAGCAGGAATGGAGATAGATCTGCATGTTGAAGGTGAAAGGGAAAGTTTATGTATTCTCTCATTGACTTTCTCTGTTGCTACTCTTTTTCCTGTTGCACTTGAGAAGGCTGAACTCCTTTCTTTTTCCTGTATTCTGTCACAACAGAAGAAAAAACTCATAAGGGGACAGCTGCAATTTCTCTATTTCCCACCCCTATCTTTGCAACATTCTATGTTAAATAAATGGGGGCTTTTCCCTCAGTTGGACCATGCGGTTCAGCTGTAAGAAAAAAAATAGTGCTTCCTCTCATACTGAGCTATCAGCACTGCATTACACACTCTTTGCTCTCTTGCTAGTGCCCTTGAGCAGCTGTAATGTGAGCCTGGTACATGCTCTGAGGATGAATTCATTCTTCATGATGAGGAGGGGAAGGGCTATCTACAGGTAACTGAGCTGGTTTGCAGCCACAACACCAACTTTGTTTAATTTTAAGTAAATATATGCAAAGGTGTTTTGTGCCTCCGCTACAATAGTAGTTTCCAGCTTCATAAGAAAATTGTTAGAGTAATGGAGCTATTAAAGGCTCAGATGTATGCTGTGATATTGCAGAATGCATAAGAATCCAGTTCTGTAAAATCCTTTTGGAATTGTTCTTATGGAAGATTATTGCAAAGGTAGTTTTTGGATGATGTTATACTTCTCCAACCTTTAAGTATTTATTTAAAAAAAAAAACCATCCGTATTCATAAGCAATCAGTTCCTCTGTCACCAGACTTTTTGTTTACAGCAAAGTGGCAATAAAAAATAAATCACTCTGTTTTCAGAAATAAAGAGCAATAGGAACTGGTTTATGTGAACTACCATCCCCTTACTATTACCCTTCTGAGTGACTGAAAGAGACCAGTTTGGTGTTAAACTGGCATTTATTTTGTTTTACATGTCAGGCTATTATTGCAAGGAGAGGATGATTTGGGGACACACACACACACACACACCATTTTCTGAGTCTGTCCTGTTAGGACACGTTCAGCATGGGTATCTACTGCTGCACTCTTCTGGATGGAATTAGAACTGGCCAGGCTAAGCCTTTCCATAGCTAACGGGAGGTGACTCTGGTTTCACCACACAGTACATGCCTGAGTAAATCCTACACAGGCATGCTTTAGAAAAAAATAAAATCTGTCTTTTCTTTCCTCTCGTTTCCAGTGGTTCAGAGCACTGATAGCCCAGGCAATGCCCAACTTATCATAGATTCCTTACAACACACTGTAGTTTGTCTTATGAGGCCTGTTGGTCAGTGTAACAGAACAAGATCATGAAGGGTGCAGCTCAAACCAACTGTTACTGCCTCAAACTTCAAGATAATAAGTACATGTGATCATGTGAAGTAATGGAAATATATCAAGTTTTGCACATCTGGTTTCAGGGATGCATATAAGCCAGACAAAAACAATAGTCAAACAGAGAAAGTAGAATCATTTCCAGGTCAGCAATAATAACTGTTCACACAACACTCAGGGGAAATCAGGCATGCTATTTGCATTCAGATATGTCCTGCAAACTCAAGAAGTCTGCACACCCTTCTATAAAACCATGCCAAGGTTTCTTTGAAAAGTTGTGTTTTCCATCACATTAATTACATGTTGGATTTGGATAGAAGACCACCATCATGACATTACATCAACAACTTTTGCACTAATATAAATACCACAAAGAATCCTTCAAGCTGAAGTGAGCACGCTGCCCCAGAAATCTCTGCACAAGAGAGTTTAGCTGAGCAGACCCAAAATACCACCCTACTTGGTATCCTGCTCCTGAAATTTCAAATACCTCATGAAGCAATGATGTTCTTCTAGCAAGGAAGAAGATATCTTCATTTTGTCTTTTTGTATTTGTAGTTTCTATCTTTATATTAAATCACAGTTCTTAGGTGTGCTTCTCTTGTGCTTTGACATCTGTGTGAGTGGAAAACTGATACAGTGCCTTTGAAAATAAAAAAAAGGCACAAATTCTGTGAATAGCAAGGAGTGCATCCCTTTCCTAACTTAACATCAGAGAAGAGTCTCAGGATATTTCAAATGCAAATAAAGATGTTTAATTCTGTGTACAGGAAATACTTTGAAGTGCAACATACATTGGAAAGAGAAAGTTCCCTCCCTAGTGCTTTGGCCTTACAGCCTCTCCAAAGTCCCAGGACTGACACTGAGTCACAAGTAGAATTTGAATGCTTTATTTGTTGTTATTGTTCTTGTCTAAAATAATTATGTGCTGCCATGTTAGTGGAAGAATTTTACTCTACAGAAGAAATAGCCAGGGGTAGTTGGATATTCAAGACAGATGTATGCTTTACAGAAGCTGTGTCTAAGCTGGAGGTTAGTTCTAGTATCTGGATCCAGGTACATGGCCCTGTGCCCATCCTGGTGTAAGAGACAACTCAGAGCCTTCTTGTGTCTTAAGGACTAGTGCCCTGAGGCATTAAAGGGCATGCATGTAGGTTTGTTTTCCTTGCACACTGCATGGCTTAAAAAGCATAAGAATAGGATAGCTGGGTTGAGCATGCTTTCAATTTTTTCTGCATAAAACAATTGTTGACTTTTTCATCCCACATTTCCAACTTAGTCCTGGCACCCAGTGCTACACTTTACTTAGAAGCTTCGTGGCTTCTTTGGACCAATGAAAAACTTCAGAAATATAATTTGATTAAATGAAGGGGAAAAACAAATGTATTTTTATTCTCAGTTTTGACAATTATTACAGGGATTTAGAAATGTGGAAAAAAGGACCCCAGCACAGAGAAATTAGTTCCATTGGCATGTCACAGTAAATGTGGTTTGGGAACGTGCAGATATTCATCATTGTATGCCTACAGTCAGTCAGCCCAAAACATAATGCATTATAATTCCAAGTGCTGTCCATAAACCATTTTTATCTGTTGCTTATAGTGTGAAAATCAAGCTCAATATTGTGTCCTTACACAAGGACTATCTCATGAGATCTTCCTTAAGTGGATTGTGATATAAGAAAAAATTATTCACATGTTTAGATCATGGTCTTCCTACATATTTCATCAGGCCTTTTGCCCTGAAAACGTGGCTCTCATTTATGAAGTGCTAACTTGGAGTAGCAGTAAACAGCAAAAGTATATTCTTTTTTAATTGTTACAAATGAGTACTGCCTGTTCAACTTTATCATGTACGAAATTGACAGTGGCTGGTGAAATTATACTATTGAATCTGTTGAAAGCTTTAAATTGACACCTGCAGAAAACTTCATTAATAGCACAAAGTTTTGTAACCCAGCAGTAATGGCAGTACGATGCCAAATGTCTGACAGATGCAATACCTATGGGCTTCCTTCTGTGAGTTTTGAAATGCTGAGATCTTAATGTTCATGGCTCCAAAAACTGAAAGTAAGGAATTGTGATCTCATTATTTACTCCTTTCTTATTTTTCAGCAATGTTTTTCTATTGTTGAGCACTTTTTATGTTGTTTCCTTGTGCTGTGTTAAAAGCTGGACCACATTCCAAGTTTAAAAGTGAGGATCTTGTGTAATTTGGGCACTTCTGTCTTCTGTTATTCTCAGATTCTGCTCTCACATATTAAATGTGTATCTCTGCTGAAGTCAATACATAGAGGGAAAAAATATTTTTTTCCAAAGCACTGATGAGCTTTCTCAATAATAGGACACTTTTAAATGTTTTTCTGTAAGAGGTTTAAAGCAGAAGGATAGCTGTTGGGGGAAGATGTGTGGTAAGATGGCTCTGAACCTCTCTGCTAGAATTTTTCTACAGAAAACACATGCCAAGAGAAAAAGACTCTCTTTACTGGTTGGATTATTCATCGACTTCTGATGGATTTATGGTCCATTCTTGCCCTTTTTCATTTCTTGAAGGGAGCTATGCCTACTGAAAGGTTTTAAATTTTGGAGTAGCAAGAAAGGAGGGACTTAGCTCAAGTTTAGGGACCTAAAAAAATAAAGAAAGTTCCTCAGTCTCCCTGCTTCTTTCACATGAAAGGAACGTAAGAGCCACCCTTGGACACAAGACAGGGCCAATGTGTCTTCTCTTTTCTTTCTCTATAGCTCATATTTTCTTTACTTAATACATTTCTTCTGCAGCCATCCAGGAGAAAAGCATCTTGCTACAAAGTACTGGAACTGGAATTGAACTCTGATATCCAGAGGTTAAGCAGGTGTGTCTCTCATCTATGTATTATCATAATTACAACACATTTTTTCAACTAAATTCAAGGTAGCAGGGCAGATAGGACTATGATGAGTTCCCCAAGAAGTCAACATACCATCTGAAATCAGAGTTAATACTAACAAAGCAAGGATCAGCTTTAGCTGGAATGTATGCATTTAGTGGGAAAGAGGGAGGGAAACATGAATCAAATTCTACCCAGAGTCTGCGAATCAAAGAACTACTGAGTTGCAAGTGAGTTTTTTCAAAGGACTGCAAGAGTACCAAGGGACTTCTGTCTCATGATGAATTACAAGCAGAAGACAGGTGCAGGCATTGATTTGACTAAAACATTCCGTTTGAGACTCAGTGGAACTTTTTGCTGTTTGATTAAAATTCTTTGTGCTGAACCATGATCAGTTCCTCTCTTACTTTGTCCCAAAGCACTTGCTAAAGAGGGGGACACAGAGCAAGTGAGCATGTTACCAGATATTCATTCAATACATACACTGTCTGCTAGCTCTGTATGAACAGGCAGGACTGAGTCACAGCTGAACAAAGAATGTATGATGCTGTTAGAATTTGGCCTGCAATCACATCCATAAAATGCCACCTTAACGCCAGTTAGCTGAGTAAATTGTGCTCGTGTTAAGGGAAGTTGTAGTTCTCATGACATGTGATGCAAAGAGCGTAACACCTTTTCTCATTATGCAATTGCTCTTCTTGTGTTTTAAGGCTGAATTTCTTTTCAATTTTGTTCTCAGTGCTGTACATGCAGCTTCCAGTACTGCCTCAATGCCCCAACTTGCAATAGTTTGTGGAAATTGGGTGAGTGAGTGAGAGCATGTACATATGTAGTGTAACCATCTAATAATGCTAGATTTTATTACATGAGTAAGAGCCATTAAGAAATTGGCTTGGGATTTTTCAGGCAATCCCCCCAGAACCTATTTCTGTGAGTCAACCCACCGAGCTTGGTAGGACCAGACCTTGCATAAGCTCCCATGGGATTTGTCCAGTGGTCTCTTTACAGAAGCTGCTGATGGTGACACAGGTGTGCTGGACTGGTCACTGGCCTTGTTTCCATTTGATTTTTGGAAAACTGGAGATGAAGGGAAAATGCACCTTTCACATCACAGCTGGAAGACACAGCTGGGATAGGTTTATCAAGAAGTTTTCAAGGTGAACATCCACGAGCAGTATTTTGTTGTTGTACCAGAGCTATTGAAATGTTTGCACACAAGAAAGTCTTGCAATTGTACTATTTGCTGAGGAAATCTTGGTGATTCTGCTGCAAGACCCTCATGTCCCGTTCTTCTCTGCCACAGCAAAATGTGCACACCTGCGAACAGCTTGGCACAGAGGAGGGTAAAGCTCTTTCCTGAGGTGAGGAAAGGGAACTTGCCCCACCCTGATGAAATTGTATGAGCTTCAAAAGAGCCTCTGTCTGAGACTTCTTAAAATGTTTCTTGGTGACTTGAGATGCTGCACAGAGCAATTAGAGACAGGACCTAAAGGTAGAAATGTTTAATCTTTCCTTTAAAACATTGCATTTTATGGGTGCATCCCACCAAATGAAGTAGATTAGTAAATAAAATTAAAGACAGGGAAATTTAGTCATTAAAATAAATATTTTTTTCATAAGCAGATGGTAGTCTTGTTAATAGAGTAAGGTGAGAAACAGATTGCAGCCTGAAAGGTAAATGTCTCCTGGAGCATTTCTCCTTGACCATAGTTAGATCTCAGGATCACAGTACACTCTGAGAAGAAAGAAGTTTCTTTTCTTCCCTTGAAATGAACTTGTGTCTTCTGCATCCAAAAGAAGAGTGGTATTTAGAGTTTAATAATTCTCTGACATGTTGAACAATGAGGGGCTCAGTTCTTAAATTCTTTGAAACAAGCTGATTTTGGTCGATAGGCTACATGTGCTCTGCAGACCTCAACAGAGTCGTTTAAAGTATCTTATATTAGGAAACCTTTCTTGAGAATCTGTGTGTAACAGATACATTAACAGGAATTCCTGCCGTGCTAAATAGATAATTATTTCTGAGGCACTCAGAATCCTGAAGTTTTGGATTTGTTTCTTAGTCCTGTGAAGGGATGAAGTCTAACCATGATTTTTGACCCCTGAGGTGCTGCAGCAGTCCAGCCAAACTTTAATTATTAGTAGGCAGAGACCTCTACTGGAAAGCGTTCGGTACTTCAGGGAAATACAGATTTCTATTCAGACTTGGAACAAAGCTTGGAAAACTCTCCTGGTGAGAAAGGTCAGAGGCTTGGGAAGGGCTACATTAATGGCAGAACAGGTATTCCTTGTGAGGCTTTTCTCTCTGTCCTTTCTGTGGGAGTTGAATGGCTCTCTTTAAAGAAAATAAATGAACTATCTTGGATCTGTACACAAATGCAACAATGGCAATAGTTTTGGACAGCCTCTGGGAAAAAGCAGTCCATTTGACCCAGCAGTGTTTTGGCAGACAACAGCATGTCTCTGGCATTGGCAACAGTCATGCAGGAGAGGCACCTTTGGCTGATATAGGGTGCCTCAGGGAAAAAGGCCATCTGGAGAAGTCCTTCTGAGAAGTGCCCCAGAGCAGGAGCACCAGCATGACTTAAGTACCTTCAGAGAGAGCCACTAACTGCATCAATAAATGACCAGCAAAAAGCTGAAGCCACCATCCCTGTGCTAGTTTGTCCTGAGGAAGCTTCATCAGTGATATTTTCTTGCACAAATAGTTGCAGTGCATTGGGATGCAATGGTGCAGCTCACACTATGCTGCCAGTTTCTCACCTGGAGGCAGGTTATATAAAGCTGAAGCAGGACCTGATGTAATTGCTTTTCCCCGCAGGCTTCAAAATTTGGTAGCTGTTAGGAGCACTGGCTTCCCTTTTCTGGAAAGGAAACCAATTTTGCTCTGGGACAGAACCAGAAACAGCAAACTGCCAAAGCTCCTGTGATCCTGTGCCAGGGGTCTGCCAGGCACAATTATAAAGACTCCCAAGTTTGTTTGCTGATAAGAGAATTCAGGCTTAAAAGTAAAAGAACATTTCTCATGGAGACTGCAATTGATAAGCATGTGCTGTTGTTTCGTCCCCCAAATCCAAATGAAGTTACAATAAAATGTCTGGAAGCATCTGTATTCTTTGCAGTTGATCTGTCAGTCCACTGGTCTCACACGGTACCAAGTTACAAACAGTACAATCATTGCAGTTTAGAGTAAATTATGCTATAAAATGGCCCTCATTCAAAGTTTTTTAGTTAAGGGAAGGACTGCTACTGGCTTCAAGTTTTTGATTGTGCTCAGACACAGCACCTCCACCAGCTACAAATTGTGCATACATAGCAGATGGCACTTCAACAGCTTCCCAAATCATTTACAACTGCAGCTTTCTGTGCTTTAAGCTAAGCAGTGTGTGGCTGGTGGCCACGTGTACAAGGAATGGCAGTGAAGTTTTCTGTGTGGCTGACAGTCTGACAGACTTCTTGGAGAGGTCAGGGTATTACCTTTTTAACTAAAGCTTCCCAGTGGACTTCACATTTTTGCTTAGAAAAAGTTTGCCAAAACTTTCTTGGTTAATCCTCAGACCAAAGCCCTGTTTAAGAGTTGTAGCTCTGTAGTATTTTATGGTTCTGTCTGCTAATATTTCTTTCAGTTAATTTTCATACAAACAAATCCCTGCTTCTATTGAACCAAATAGCCAGTTCTGAATACTTGTGAACTAATTGATTTGACTTGACATTTTAGGTTGTTTAAACACTCTGTTGGCAATTTTACTGTCAAAGGAGAAAAACAAATACAAATAAGGTGTTCTGAGTGCATGGCTTCCATGTCATCCTCAGAAATATTCTAAAAGGTCTAGTGATCCAAAGTGAAAATAATTTGAACAGTTTTTGGTAGACATTGGCACTACAAGCAATATTCATAAAGAAACACATGGACAGCTTAGGATAGTCAATACAAAGCTAAAAATTGACTCCATTATTTCACAGCTGATGAAACACTGGACAAAAGTTACTTCAGTAATTGTGAAGTGAGACTGCTGTTAGAAGGAACATATAACCCACTGAATCCTTCAAAATGCCCATTGTTTTTCTGAGTATTTTTACCTGATGTGCACCTCACTAGCATTGTAAGGGGAGAATACACATGTATTTCTGAAAGCAAACTGATTTTAGAGAAAGCTAAAAGAGAAAAGATCTTTCTTTTGCAATACAAATGAGATGATTAGAAGTACAATGGAAAACAAGAGTATTTAAAAAGTCTGCTCTGGAGGACACTTTAAAAGCATTTGTGTGTTATGAATTACGATAGAAATGAATATGAAAAAATGCATAGACTAATTTTGAAATTGTAGAGGTTTTGGCAAGCAAGAAGCCCTTTTTTCATAATGTCATCTGTTTTTACTTTAACACTGAAACAGCCCTGCAGTATCCTTTTAAATAGTGCAGGAGCCCCCAGCTGGGCCTCCCTGACTTCTAGTGCAAAACCCCCCAAAATGTAGAAAAAACCCTTTCCCTCTAAATAGCAAGAGCCATGTGTCAAGAGTGCATGTATGTATGTTATATTTTAGAACCAAGCTGTGTGATTTGTGTCGATTTTGCAGATTAGAAGTGAAACCAGTTCTGTCACCATATTGACACCTTCTCCAAGATGAAGAATTCAGACCAACAAGAAAACAAAAAGCCCAGCATTGGGACTAATCAGACTTAAAGATGGAATAAATTAACATTTTAAAAGCAAATCCATCCCCAGCAGAGTTGTTAGCCAAGAAAGGGAAGGCTCCACTAAATCCAGTATAGATTCAGCCTTTGACATTGCACAGGCATATGCTGATGCACAGTGATACAGTGTCAAGAGATAACATCTTCAATCTTTTCAAGCAGAATCTTTAGTTTGCCTCTGTGGGATTTTTCATAGGGAGGTGTATCTACTACAACAGTGATTCTATTCAGTCATTTATGAGTGAATCAGTCAGCATATGCATAGACAGTAACAATAAAGCTCCAGGCCTTAAGAGCATCACAGCATTACCCGGATTCCTATTGACTGCAGTAAAAACAATTGCACATGTTAGGACTTGGTTTCTGCTCATTACTGTAGCAATGGTATCTCTAAATGCTGCTACCCATTCAATGGAAGTCTAGAGCTGAACATGCTGTGTGGTGGGGCAGCAGCCTTTGACACGTCTGGCAATGAACTACATGTCATGAATATGGAGACAAGCATTTAAGTGCTCTAAGCCATAGTTTTTAAGCATTTGAAGCTTCAAATAAAGGAGTTTGCAAGGGCACTTCACTAAGAAAAATGAGAGGAAATGAAGCATTTGTGTATCCAGATCCAAACTGGAGTGGTTACTGACAGAAGGAGGACACTGAGAGGATCAAAGCTGTTGCCAAAACCAATGTGGTAGTTCAAAAAGAGGGTGCAGCAGTATCCTTGTTCCTACAGATACTTCCCTCTCTGCAAAATGCTGAGAGTGACTGCACATAAACATTTTTATTATCACGTCACATGATGCTGCTGCATTGACGGTGATAGATTTCCTGGCAAATGTTTGAGTAGAAAGGCAAACACATGGCATAGGGATCTACTCTCAGATGGCTATTTGGATCTCCACCCAGCCCTTGAGGGACTCTAAGGATCAGCAAGAACCAGCAGGTTCGTTACAGTGAGTGTGTTTGCCTCTGAGAATGTCTGTGTGTCTGAGAACGTGAGTGTGAGAGAGAGAATTAGTTCATGTTCAGTGAAATGAGGGAATGTGTATATAACATTCCTGATGTCTGAAGGTTTATATCAGCTTTGTGTGTGTATCCTTCACTGTGTACAATTTTACATGGTGTATGTGTACAGTTTAAGTAACATTTAGTATAAATTTCATCTTGCGGTTTTTCATTAGTAGCCTGTAAGTGTGCAGAACTACATAGTATTTATAAGACTGAGATTCTCTCTGGAGAACTCAAATGCAGAATTTTGCTTCTGGTCATGCAAGTGGGTGGTCAGAATTAAAGGGAGTTTCACTGATGAGTGCATTGACTGTGCTTCCTCTCACTGCCTTGTGCAGCAGAGGGCTGGGTACACCAGGTACACCCCAGCCAAATTATTCCTTGTATCAATGTCAGCAAAGTTGCACCAAGTGCATTTGGCCTATGAGCACTCATTACAACTACAGTTATTATGAGCTACATATTTCCTGAGAAATTAATTCCTCACTTTAATTTTTGTGCCTGTTGTCATTATATTAACTTTGGGAGATGAATGCAAAATGGAACCATCTTTTGCTTGTTCATTTGAAGTCCCGTTGCTGAAACAGACAACCAACTTGCACAGTCTGTATCATGGCCAGTACTTGATGTAAAACATCTTATGGCTTTCAGTTATAGGACAACAGCCTTCTGTAACTAGTTTATATTATGTCCCTGCATCTAGATTGTTCATATCCTTTGTTGACAATGTTAATTTTATGTTATGTGGATGTCACTGCTGTCCAGGTAAATAGTTCTTATTAATCTGAATCCTTCTATATTGGGTGCTGAAGCCTACACACTATGAGTTCCCTAAGCTATCACTGTAAGGTAAAAGGCTGGTAGTGGACAGATGAGGACACTGCATGGGAAAGAAAACTGCAGCTCGTTTCAAATTCATGCCATTGCTGCCTGAGACTTGTCCTGCCCAGAGGTGGATAGAATACAGATCTTTTCCTGTTGGCAGGGTCCAAGATGATACATAGGCCTAGAGCTAGAGAGCTTAAACTGAGGCATGCAGGACAGCCCAACTTATCTAAAGGTCTATGGTGGCTAGCCAGATGTACAAATTCTTGCCATTCTACTGCTCCTTTGCCAGCCATGCTCCAGAAATTCAGTGTTGGCTGCTGGATGACAAAAAGCAGCTGTGAGCATTTGAAGCATTTCTCCTCTTTGGGCACCATGGGCCACATGGCAACAAACAATGACTTTTTTTATTCACAGGACAAGCATCTGCCCAGTACAGCAGGCTCTCAGACCCCATGAAACTGCAGAGGGAGGATGCAATACAATTAATTCAAACATTACACCAATAGACAGAAGATTTGAATATTGCTTTTGGTCCCAAAGTCACTGCTCATCTCTACACAGGCAACGTGCCCTTTGAAAATTTCAGTGGGAGGTTTGCCTGAGTAAGACAGGAGCACCATGTCCAGTGGGGCCAGCAGTCTATAAATACCTGTCCATTGTAAGACTATCATTGTCAATTCTCTTTGGCTGCTTCAGCTCATAATATTCTCTTTGACTTTCTTAATACTAAGCAACCTAAATATTTTATGCTTGTCTTCCAGCAATGTACTTCCAGCCCTTGCTGTTACTCAGTGAAGAGGAGTATCATTTATTCTGAAACACTGTAGTCCTCTGGAGTACAGTGAGAAGTTTCAAACTGGTATTTATGTTAACTAAGATAGCATCCACTTAAACACGAGTGACAGCTAAAGACAAAAATAAAAAAGAAAGCCATTTCCTTACCAAGTTACTATGTTCTTATTAAATAGCAATGTTGTCACTTCTCTAGAAATATGTACATTTTCTGGCTTCTAATAATTTCTTTGACAACATGCTAGGATGTGTATCATTATGTGCTATTTCTATTGCCTTTGTATCTTCCCAAGATTTTACATTTTAGCCACTCGGTTTCAGTGATATGAATCAGGAGAAACTTCAATGTATCCAAAGTAGATAAGGTGGCATAAACAGCAGCAGAAACAGTGCCTTTGACTTCTAAGAGGTCTAGTGCATGTTGTCTGTTTGCTAGCAAGTGCAGTAGCCTGAATTATTATTATTCTATTTATTATTTATAAACATATAACTTTCCAAACTCAGAAGAAGAAAACCATGCCTTCTTTGAAGAGGGCAGTGTTGAGGAAAACAAAGTCAGACTATGGGGAAAAGGATGCATTATACAACAAAGGGATCTCTGAAAAGCTGGGCAAGGTTAATTACAAGTTAAAAACTTAATTGTTAATAAGCACACTAAATTCCTTTCTTCCTCTACATCCTACTTTTGACCTTTTCTTCTCATCCTGTATGCCACTTTAATTCCAGGCTCATTACATTTCTAAGCTAACCCTTGCTCATTAGAGATGTGGTACACCTAATCGGCTTTCTGGAGTGTCTGGGAGGGATGGAGTTTCAGGGAAGAAATTCAAAAGAAATCAGTTTGTGATTCTTGAGAAGCAGGATATGAAGGAGATGTCACGAGCAGGGAGTATCAGCTGGAGATATCTGAGAGACAAATAGGTGAGCAGGATATTAGGTTTGGCATGGTTAATGGAGAAACAATCAACATGTGGCTGCCACATGACAAGATGCAAGTAGGAAGGGGCAGTTTTGCAGGCCATCACAAGAAACATGATCTGGAGATAGTGGGTATGTGGAATGTGTGAAGAAATGTGCTTTTAAGAAGATCTCATGGGAGGCAGCTGGAAGTAGTTCCTGTGCTGTGCAGTGTGGTGTGCTGGTCTTTCAGGGAACACCAGAACACCTAAGTGATAGCATTTGAGACCAAGTGTAGTGCTGGTTGGTCCGGCAGCTTCAGTCCCCCCCTTCCAGCTTCCCTCCACTCCCTGGAGAGGAAAGGATTGGCTGCACAAGGAGCTGGGTCCTTCTTCATTGGGAATCAGGGAGGGAGAGAAAATAACTTGCCACATTTTCTACCTGGCAGGTGATAATTTTCTTCCCCTGCAATGATCAGACACAGTGTCATCCACTCCCCAAGCTCTTTCTCCTGACCGTGTTCATCCTAACACCCATCATGGTCATCAGCCTCAGCATCACCGTGGACATGCAGCCTGAAGACTGTCCTCAGTGCCTTGACTCCATTATATCTCAGTCCTTGAGCACCAGTGTCATCTGAGAATCAGAGCAATGAGGCAGCAGGTCTGGGCAGGGTGAAGGTGGCAAGGTGAGAAAAAAATGTACTGTTTTGGGCTGGAGTAGAGTTAGTTTTCTTCACAACAGCTCATCTGGTGCAGTTTTGGATATGTGGCCAACACAGTGTAGATAATATGGGATGGTTTTGTTACTGATGAAAAGTGCTTATGCAGCATCAAGATCTTTTCTCTTTCTCACACTGCCCAGCTAGTGAGTAGGTTTGAGGAGCACAAGAATCTGGGAGGGGACACAGCTGAGGGAGCTGACCCCAACTGACCAGAGGGATATCCCATAACATATGATGTCATGCTCAGCAACTAAAGCTGGTCAAGGCAAGAGAAATAGTGGATGTTAGGAATTATTTGCCTTTGTTTTCCCAAGTAACCACTATGGTGATACATCCCTGCTTTCCTGGAGATGGCTAAACATCTGCTGCTGACAGGAAGCAATGAATTAGTTCCTTATCTCACTTTGCTTGTGCACACAGCTTTTCCTTTCCCCATTAATCCCTCTTTATTTCAGCCCACAAGTTTTCACTTTTACCCTTCTGATTCTCTTACCCTTCCCACTGTGGGGGAGAGGAAGCAAATGTCTGTTTGGGACTTAGCTGCCTGCTGGGGATCACCCAAAGCAAAGAAGCAGCAGAATGCTCAGTGCATTGAAGCCAATGTGAAAAAACACAGATATGGGAGGAAGATGGCATTTCCAAGCAACTCTTGAGCTAATCAAAGTGACTAGAAAGAATTGTCATATCCTCAAAGACACTGCTTCACATGGACTGGGAAAAGAGGGTATGTGGATGGGAGAGAGGAAGAAAGAATGTGTAGTGGTGATAAGCAGAGAAAAGTGTCTTCACAGAGAAGAAAAATGCTCGTGGAAAAAGAAAGATAGTAAGATTTGGATGTGGCCTAGGTAAAAGAGGGGGAGGGTGATAAGGCCCAATTTATAGATTTGAGTCACTGAGATTTTGATGATGTTGACCATGGGAATAGAGGAAGATGATCTGAAGGAAGCTTTAGAGGTGACATCATGGGAAAAGTGCTGAAAGTTTTTCTACTGATTTCAACAGAGTTGGGATGACACTCCAGTAATTCTGTTTTGATTCCTTTAAACTCCTGCTGATGCCGAACTATCCAGGAAGAAACTCCTGACCAAATTATTAATTAATTCTTTGTTTTTCTCGTGATAATACCTATGCATCACTCTTCATTACAACAGAGAAGATTCAGAGCTTGGGTTTTGGAGCTGTGAATTCTAGAGCAATAGCTACATCCTAACATCAAACTGTTGCCTGAGAGGGGTTTTATGGTACAAAATAGTCAACATCTCAAGAGGCTGCATGCTAACCACATTATTTCTTTCTGTTCCCTAGCTTCTGGCACTGTCACTCAGTGACACAAAACTGAAGTTACAAAGCTCCTTAAATAAATATGCTCTGTTGTCCATGTTGGGATGTAATTATTCATTCACATTCCAAAAGGCAATGTGATGGATGTACCAGAGGGCATGTGAGAAAAAGCCTTTTCTCCAGTATTTATGAGGGGAAACTATGATGGGGTAAGTGTCATGAATCTGGCACTAAATTTATTGTTCTGTCAACTCTCAACATATCGCTCACCCAATAAATTTCCAAGGCTTTAGATGACACACTTAAAATATTTCTCCAGAGGAGAAATACCTGTTGCAGGTTTTCATTCCTAGGTATTATAGCTTTACAGCTTTAGAGATGGAGTTTCTCACCTGGCCATTTGAAGAGGCCAGATACATTGATTTGTGTATCAAATGGAGATAAGAAGTCATTAGTTTCATTGTTATTAATTACATCTCTACCAAACACTTAAAATGATGGGAACAGTGAAGCAGACTGTGCAACTTCTGTCTGACAAGATAATCTTCATATACTGCATGTTTATTGCATATTAATGGACATACTAGATTTTGATGACTGTTTCTCAACAACTGACTGCTAAAGCATTTCACATGCCACAAGATAAAAATTAAATGCCCAATGAAGTTGCAAAGTCAGGTAGTCAAATGTTGGGAAATACCTGGGCTTAGGTTGCTGGTACAATTTTAATTCTGCTGTCTTCTTGGGAGGTTTGTGATAAAATCTTTAATAATCTCTTCCTGAGTTGTTTTGTTTGTTTTTTTGCCTGTAGAAAATCTCAGGCTGGTTAGCACTTAGAGACTCTAGTAGGTCATAGAGTTCAATACCTTTGAATACAGCGTCAAGATTTCCACATAAGCTGATGAGCTATCTGTCAGCATAGTAACATCATCAGCCTCTGCAAGGAAAAGTTGCCAGCAGAGAATGAGCCATACTGGGCCACAGAATCTCCATAGATGATGTGTGCCTTTTCTTGATGTATTCGAATGTACTCTGAAACCTTTGTATACATACATTGTGACTGCTGCCACTCCTGTATCCTAATCCCTTTTTGCTTTTTCACCTGTCTTTTCCAGCTTTAGCTTCTATTCCCCTTCCAGCTTTCCCCAGTTCTCTCTGTGTGCAGGTCTGGTCACTGTGGTGTACTGTCCAGACACTCACAGGGAGACAGCCATGCTTTCCTCTCATGGAGCTTTGCTTCCACAGTCATCTTCAGTCATGAGCTGAATCACATTCACTTTAGCCTAGAGCATGTTGAGTCCAGACAGAACATCTGGGACTTGTTTATCGACCCCTATTGAGTGCATTTGAATGCTTTTCAGTCTTGCAACTTAGCTACATTTTTGTGGAAAATCTTAGGATAACAAAAGGTACCTGGCAGTTTGGTAATTTTAGTTTTTCTTCTGCTGTCATTGTCAGAAGAGTTTTGATTTTTAGGTACACGATCCTCATGGAAAAATTAAATTCTAATGGTTAAATCATTAAAAGTATACAAGCAACTGGAAAAAAAGTTTGAATTGGAAACTGTTAAGCAGTATTAATTGTAGGCATCCTTTGTCTGATGTAGCTTTAGTTGGACTGCCTGTAGAGAACAAGGAATGGCAGCAATGCATACTTGCTGATGTTTCCATTGCATACAAACCTTTCCAGCTAATAGTGGAAGGCTCCCAACCAGAGAGGAAGTTAAAATTGACTTAAGTGCTCCCATCTTTTTTGCCTCTAGGATATACGTTCACACCTCTGAAATGTGGAAAGCAATCACCTTAAAGCTGCCTAATTTAACATGATTAGGAGATTGCTCCAGCATATACTGTAAGAAGATTCATGAAACTGAGTATAGGCAACTTGTTCCAGCTGTGATACACACCCTTCTTCTCCTTTCTAAGCTTATTACAGAGAAGGCTTGAGATCCCCTGGTGAGCTTCTTAACTCCAGTAATTAAGAATATCCTAATGGGCATGGTAAGTGCTTTTCTGTACATGTTGGGATGGACATATAACATCATGGCCTCGTTCTGCCTGACATGAAGTAGCTCTGTGATTGCAGACAGTGGTCTCAGACATGTCTTGCACAGGGGAATGGCTCAGTTGTAACTGAGAATTATTTCCTATTAAAATATTTAACAGACAAGCTCTAGCTTACTGTGGATGTAGGTGAAATAGTAATCATCACTGACACGTTTTTATGTACAGGAAAAGGAAACGCAGAAAGATAGAAAATCAACTACATATAGGTAATTAAAAAAGAAATCATTCTACATATCTCACAGTAAAGTTGATGATAGATATAGCCATGATGCACAATATTTATTGTCTGACCTGCAAAGGGGTTTGAGTGAGGAAAGTGAAAATCATAAGGTGGACAGGGTAGAATTTCAGAGGCAAACATAATCTGTGTGGGTCCCACAGACACAATCTAGGCAGCATCTCACAGAATGACCAGTACAAGATAGCAGCATGCAGGGAGTCTCTATACAAGACAGTTCACATACAAGTGTCCTGTATGTGTGCACAAAACCATGATCATGGAGTATTTCCTGCAAAGCTTACATGTTTAAAAATCTATATACCTTTGGAGGTTGCTTTTGGAGGGTGCCTTCTATGTATGTCCACATGCTCTTATTGATTTATTCACCCTTTTGAATCAATGGAGTTTTTTCTTTATTAAAATATTCCACCAGGAATGTAGTTGTTTTTCTCCTCATATGAATTGGGGGTAAATTAAAGCTTCCTAATAGCTTAAGAACACTGTTCCCTGAGAATTATTGGGAAAGCAAAATTTAATGGTGTAGTATTGGCATCAAAACTGTTACCTCAAACACCATCTGTACTGTGGGTGACTCACAGTTTCACTGCTGACCACACTCCTGGCCTTGCCACCTCTCTGCACAGTCCTGTACTTGTGTATACTGCCCTGCTCTGGAAATCTGACCCTGGTCTGGTAGGATAAGAAGTGAGAGGCAGCTTGGTCTTGGGTTTGGGGAGCTTAGGAGGAAAGGAGAGAGCCATCCCTGCTGCAGGTCTCCCTTGCTTGGTACGGACATGGTGTTGCTGTCACCTGCTGCTCTTTGTGCCCAAAGAAGACTCAGCTGTTGACTTCTGTAGACTTAGGATCTGTCCTGTATACATGGAGCACATATATAGGTAAGCCTATACTGCTCTGAACCATTCATTCTTGTAATCTGATAATGCTCTTGAGCTCTGGAAGAAACTCTCTTCACTCCCCTTTCCCATTTCTCTGTAGGAGGCATAGATTAACTCTTTGTAACTTAATGGCTTAATGGAGTAACTATCTGCAAGGTGTCTGAGTTTGCAGCTGGCCAAAGCTCAGCAGTGTTCTTACCTTGGCAACTCATCTACCCTTTGCAGCTTATATACAAGGGAAAAGAGAGCCACACCCTTCATGAGTGTTCTTTGGAGATTTAGTGTGTGATTATCTTCACTGCAGACTAGAAATGTTCATTCCCTGCAACTTCTGCAGACACCAGTGCTGGGACAAGCAAGTTAAAAAGTAGATATTCCAATGAGACGTTTCAGTATCTAGTTGCTTTGAACTTTAGTATTCTGACTTTAGCAATACATTATTACATGGATGTGTATGTAATGTGTACAGTTTCCTTTTGGAAGAAATTGGCATACATCCTGCTCTCTTCTGGGTTAAAGTCACTGAGGTTACTAGAAAGAGCAATTAATACCTGTAGATGAAAAGCAAATAAGGTATTTTTTAAAAGTATCTTGATCTCTCTAGTAAGTACTGCAGAAATAAGGCTGGTTTGGGGATAACAGAGGTATGGGAGGTAAAACACAACATATAGGATTATGCTGGACAGGCTTGGATCAGAATCCACAGCTGCAGAACTCAGAGATTCTAAATCAAATTTTTCTGGAGGGAATTTAAACTGAAATGAGGGATCAGTTTAAAAGGATGCAAAATCCTATATGATGTGAAAGTGAAAGTAAGCTGTTTGGCCACATGTCTATACTGAAGGTGACTGCATTGGCAATCCTGTCACTGATCTCAGTACTTCAGGAAGATAACAGCACTGAGCACAGTGCAGGCTAATCATCAAAATGTTTATCCAGCTTCTTGGACACGTTTTTTTTTCTGGTTGTTATTCTGACTGATACCTGAGCTAATGATTTTACAGCAGTTCTTCATCTAGCAGAGAAGTCGTTACCCTATCTTATGACCCAGAGTGACAAACTTTATTAACTACAGCCAACAGCAGTGTTTGGCTATCAGAACCATATCTGGGGACACCACAAACAGCAAGAGTGTTCTTGGTCCTGTGCCAGCCCAGGAACAGGTGATAGAAGAGGTGTTTCTTTCTCTGCCATTACCAGCCTATACGGACTGACAGTGCTCTCTATGGACTACCTACTCCCCCCTTGAAATGTGACCCTATAGCCTTCAGCCACCTATTTCCTTCATCAACAGGAACTGCCTGCAGCCAGGTGGCTTCCTGGGGACTCAGAGAAGCACCCAGCCAGAGCTGTCTCCCTAAACTCAAAGTGAATAAATACTGTCTTGAATGTGGGGATGTTTGGAGAAGTCACTCCTACAGCCTCAGCCAAACCTGCAGAATAATCTTTCCTCAACTTTTTCAGCTTGTAGCCCAGCTTGCAGGTGCCTTCCTAGATTTGCTCCTCTAGGCATTACTAAGCCATAATAAATGTCAGTAATAATTGATTTCTGAACACTACCACTTAACTGGTAACAGTGTGGTAAAACCAGCAATATCTGGGGTTTGGATTTGTGAATTCCCAACACTTCCCTTCCATGGAGGGGCATATTTATAAAAACTGGCATCATCCAGAAAGAGCCAGCTCCAAAGCACCCTCTGAGTGGAAGTGCCTGGGCTTTTATGCAGATCCCAGGTCCAGGTCTTTGTGTCTGGGACTTTTTTTTTTTTTTTTTTTTTTTTTTGGGAAGAGGCTGGGTAGAGAATGGGGGAAGCCCTGTGACCTAGAGCCAGGCATTCAGCATGGGGCCTGCTGAGGGCCGGGTGAAGGCAGGGGTGTGTAGGACACGGGCACCTTGAGGAGTCGATCTACGCAGGGCCTGGGCCTCCGTGACAAGGGGGGGGACAAGGACCCCCCGAAGTCCAAGGGCCAGCAGCCTCCGGCCAGAGGAACTCGGGGGCCCTGCTGCAAAACCCAGCCGGGCTCAGCCGGCTTCTCCTCGCCGCCCAGCCTCCATGTCGACCACGCATAAAGAACCATGTCATGCTTCAGCTAGGAAGGAAGGGCCGGGAGGGACTGTGGAGCCGCTCTCTGCTCTCCTATTTTCATAGAAACCGATCTGTGTACCTAGAAAATAACAGGAAGGGAAAGCGCGGGGGGGAGGCGCGGGTGAGTGGNNNNGGCGCCTGGGGCAGGGCAGGGCTGGGCGGCCGCCTCCCGCGGGCCCAGCGCGGCCCAGGACCCGGGCGGGGGACAAGGCCTCGGTCCGGGCCTGGGGACGTGTGTGGGGAAGGGTCACGTCCCAGGGAAGGGCCAGATCTAGAGGGGGCATGTGGGGAAGGGGCGAGGCCTGGTGGCACGCAGGGGAAAGGGTCCGAGTCCCCGAGTCAGACTGCGCTTGTCCCCGGGGTGCCAGGGGAGCCCGGCCCGGTGGGAGTGAAGCCACGGTTCGGTGTGGAGAGGTTGGGTGAGGTGAAGCAGGATGGGGTGCTGACATCCTCTGCCCACCGGCGTTTTGGGTGTTGGACCTCCCGCTCAGCCGCTGGCTTTATTTTGTCCTTTGCTGTGTTGACTTTCTTTCATAGTCCTTTTGTCATTTTTTGTTTTGCGCTGCCGTGATATAACTGAGGTGGAAAGGCATCGCGGACATTTGGCAGTCAGATAAGCACCCCATTGTATTTAAACATCCATTTTTGGTGCCACTACAATAACTCGGGGCAGAGCTTTCTCCAGGGGGTCTGGTGCTGTGGCACACTTGCACAGCCTGTCCCTTCCCTTCTCTTTGGTCACTGTTGTGTAAACTGACTGTGTGACACGTGTTGTGTGAACTCATGGGCAGGCATCAACCAGTGAGAGTCGGTATTTACTTGTCTTCTCCAACCTTACCAGGACGATTGGGTAGTGCTTCACACCATCATTTTCTAGCCAAGGAGAGTTGCTGGTCTTTAATAAAGAGCATGAAGATAATGAAGTATTGTATGCAACATGCAGGAAAATATGGGTGGGCAGGATAAAGATGGACTGACCTTTAGCATTACCCTTGACAAGAGATCCCAGGAAAAGGATGGGTGTGAGTGATGGAAAGTGAATTAAAAGGCGTGCTCTGAGTGTAACTGAGGAAGCAGAAGTGATGTTGAACAGCGGACACCTTACAAGGAGGCAAGGACAGCACCACAGGCTTAAGCAAAGGTTGGTGAAGGAAGAACAGTGAGAGGGTGCTAAATAACTAGAAACGTGTAAATAAGGTGGTGCATTCAATTATTTTGGCAGAACAGGCTAAAATTAGCATGCAAAAGGCCAAACTTAATCAACAGTGGGTTGCGGTTTTGTTATTCTATCATTATACAGGTTGGTGGATACACTATCTTAAAAATGGCAATTTATGTCAGCAGAACAGCATGATCCACTGAAAATTGACTTCTTTCCTACCTCTGTCATGGTTTAATTTACTGTGAAAATTTTAATGTGACCATTACCACGTCAAAGCATGTTAATCCCTTTCCGTTTTGAGCCATTGTAAAACTCCCATTTGTTTACCCATAAGCAGAACAGAGCCTTTTGTTTTAGTGGTGGGGTTTTTTTTTTTCCTTTAAAAAAATCATTATATGCTGTGCAGCTGGTCATAGCCGTTAACTGGGTGTCTAAATATGTATCTGAATGGCAATAATTTCTGACAGAGTACATCTTCACCAGGAAGAAATAGGTGTGCTGTTAACATGACTTACTTCCTTTGTGCAAACTAACAGGATGCAAAGTTCAAGTGAAGACAAAGCAGTCCCTAATTTTAACATGACTTAGCAAGCAGAGGTAGAAAATGTAGAGAGCCCAGAGTCTGCCATTGGGTAGGAAGAGAACAGCCAGGCTAGGGGAGCATTATTAGAAGGCCTTAGTTCACCTGAGTGTCAGGGGGCACAGAGTGCTGCTGTAACACATGATGCTTCATCATGTTAGATCAGGCTGATGT
Organism: Florisuga fusca; assembly: GCA_038090715.1. Classification (NCBI taxonomy): domain Eukaryota; kingdom Metazoa; phylum Chordata; class Aves; order Apodiformes; family Trochilidae; genus Florisuga; species Florisuga fusca. The sequence continues at coordinate 2,732,255 of JAAWXA010000009.1, forward strand.
CCACCTGAGCCTAACATACTGCTCATGAAAAGTGCAGTTCATAACATCTTAGTAGGAGTTTTACTCACATTGGTTACCAAGTTTTGCTAGATGTGCACTTCCTTAAGTGAAGGAAAAACTTAGTGAGATTTTGTTTCCCAGAAAACACATACATATACAAATAAGAAGAAAACAGGTATTTGAATTGAGAATGCAAATCAAATACTGTGATGAACTGAATCCTTTTATCCAGGGATTCACTTGATTCCAGACCTTGAGTATTTGATACCTACATCTTTATTAATTTTGCAATTAGTATGTTTGATCTTTGTATTGCTATGTAAACACATATTTCTTGCTAATATACTAGCTTAATAATATGAGTAGCAATACATTTTGATGACAGTGTTATTGCCCCTACCAAATACTGTTGTGCATCTCTGAGACTTTTGGCATAAATTTCCTGTCTAGGCACAAAGTTCTTAAACTATCTTTAGTAAGCCTGGTAAGTGTTAAAGCAGGACAGAAAGACCATGCCTACCCTTTAATGAAACACACAGAATTAACTGACCTGGCTCAGAATCAGCCTGGGTAGTGTCATATATAAGATCATGGATCCCAGCAGCAGTCCAGCTGCAGTAGTGCAGATCTGCACCTGGCTCAAGAACTCATCTCCCGTTAGGTGTAATGATTGTGGGCTCAGCTACCTCCCCATGGCACAACACTGCAGGCATATCCAGTGTAGGCAGCAATCCCTATTCCCAGGCTATTAGCACCTCCTCTCTGTGGAGGGATACTGCTCTAGTGATCAGCAGGAACAAGCCCAGCAAGCCTGACTTTCATGACTCTGAGTAAAGAGAAGGAAACTGTGAAGAAAGTGTCCAGATTGTGATGGTAAGCCCAGGGACCACTGAAAATTTTTGTCTTATAATCAATGGTGTGTTATTGCAGTCAAACTGCACTTAAAGTTTTTTTGTGTTTTGGTCTAGAATTAATTTGAGAAGGACCAAACTTGCCACATTTAGCCAAAATGTAATGGCCAGTAAATCCTGTCTTTACACTAATTGGGGAATAAAACTGCTTTCTTCAGAGGATACTTTTAGATACTTGGTATCTCCACTTAGCTCTTACTACTTGGAAGGGCTGCTTTGCATTTCAGTATCATATTTTCTTGGGCAAAGCCAAAATTTCCTTTAGCTCATCTGGAAGACAATGAATAGTTTTAGGGTTTAGGCCTAAAGACTTGCATTGAAACTTAATAATAGCACTAGATAAATACAGTCAGCAGTTTGGTTTTAACAAAGTTTTTATGCAAGCCTGTGATGTCAGTTACTGTCTTCAGATGCTCATCAGAAAGGCAGAATAAATACCAACTGGATAGATCATCAGTGGCTGTAATGCAGCAAATAAGCAGTTGTGTATCCAGAGGGCATGCAAAAGCTGAGGAAAGATGCTGCTGTGGTTGAAATATAGGATAGAAGTATTCAATTCACTCTATAGTTCATGAGTGGTCTTTGCCTTTGAAGCACTATATCCCTCTGTCTTAGTTCCTTGTTTGTAAAAGACAGTTAACAACACTTCCCTTTAAAAAGGTGTTCAAACAAAATCACTAACATTTATGAGTTGCTTGGCTACTGCCCTGATAGGAGATGTATTAGCACACATAGAAAAATCTCTTTCTTCAGATGGCCTGGTTTGTCTAGGATGTATGTCCTGGTTTATTGAGAAATTGCCCCTTGAATAGTCACTCATATGAGATAAAAGTGAAAACCTAGTGGTAGAATCAGAAAGATCAATAATGGTGTTTGGTTTATGAGTGACCCTGAAGAAACAATAAGGACTTAGTTGCTGAAATTAGCTTCTGATTTAAAAATAGGAAGGAAGTTGTTAATGCAGCTGTAGAGAGCAGAGGAAAAAGTCTGGAATGACCTCAATAAAATAAGAGTGTGTTCAAGTAAGTGGCTGATGCCATTATTGAACAGAAATCTAGGGTCATACAGATGGGGAGAAAAGATCTATCTTTGGGTAAACACGAGTAGTTTGTGTAGGCATGGTAAAGTTGATTGGAAAAATACAAAATATCCAAGCAGGTAAGGCAATGTATGTTAGTGTAAAACACATGGATATTTAGAGCTGTTTAGAACATTTTGTATTGGGAGGAGAACCCTGCCTTTAAAGTAACAATGTCACACTATTATGAAGCTGTATTTACTGCCTTGTAAAGGTGAATTTCCTATTTCCTGGACTCCTGTTTCTTTTGTCCAGTTTCTTTATTGCTACTCTGAAGTAACGCCTACTTGAACTTCAAAACTGTTAATTAGCTGGCAATCCCCATAGCCAAAGTACCACTAATAAAAAGCATCTGACAGTAGCAATGGCAACGTAGTATTTGGTCCACTTTGATGTGTTAGAGTTGCAAATGGATATGAAACTTTCAGTATATTGCTTAGAGCAATACACATTAATGAGAACTAGAGTCTGTGGTGGGCTAAGCATCATAAACTTAATTATTACATGATGGTTTGTAGCTGAGTGCTATTGTTGACTATGTTCCCCAACCAGAAAGGCATGGAAGTAAGGCACCTTAAAGTATGAACTACAGTAATCCAAGGGAAGGGCTTAAAGCTCATCTCATGCTCAATGACTTTGTTAAACTAGAGAACAGAAGGATAATATCACTATAGTGTTGAATGTAATACAGTATTTGAGACTGTTAAAAGAAATTACTACTACAGCATGACAATTCTAGAAGACTTTTATTTTTATATAGTCTAGAAGCCTTTTTTTTTTTTACACCCCTATGCAGGTGTTTTAGTAAATTAACCTCTCTTCCTGTTCAGTGACATATGGATGGAGCTAGTGGGCTGGTTGTGCTGAAGCTCTCAGGATGGGTACAAGGCCTGAGTTCTGACATAGCTTGGTAAAATACGAGATACTTAACCAGGAACAACTTTGGTCAGTTATAATTCTGACAGCTTGGAAATATCAAACTCTCAAACACATCATAGAAGAAAGATTCCATTTTAAGTGTTTGATACTTAAAACAGACCATTTGTTTTCTTAATAGTATAGGGATAAGGGAAGGTAGGTTTTCCCTGGCAGGGTTTATCGTTTTGGCAAAGAATGACAGACAAAAATCAGATTAAATCCAGAAAACTTCAAAGGGTCCATCAAAAATAGACAACAGATCTTTCTCTGTGTTTTTCTGCCAAAACCCACCCTGTAGTCTTTTGAGCTTTTCTCCTTGGCCATTTGGGACCTGTCCAGCCCTTCACCATGTGCTTTTCTCCTTTTTCTCTTTTTGGTTGCTTTGGTTTATGACCTCACTTTTGCCGTGTTACTAAATATGAGTCTCCTGTGACTTCTCCTTTACCAGCTCAGAGCTTCCATCTCTCTCCCTCTTTAATTATGTACCTCACTCATACATCACTCCTCAGAGATCTGCAAGCAATTTTTCATGGCAGGACTCTGTTTGTTCCTTTCTGAGGTGAGCCATGATTTTCTGATCACTGCCAAGGTCTGTCTTGACCTAGGAACTAGTGGGGAAGTCATGGCTTCTTCAGGCACTGCTCCGTGGCTCCCATGGCTGAAAAGAGCACATGCAGGGCAGTGAGTCCTTTATGGAATTGTTTTGTACTTTCCAGTCCATCTGCACCAGGTTGACACATGTTGCCTAGACAGCATTTAAATGTTTATTTGCAAGATATCTGGTCATACTTAGGGTAGGTGTAAGGGCCTTTTCAGTGACCTATCAGCTCTTGAGTACTGTTTCCTTCGTTTCCTAAATCAAAAATGACAAGGGTTGAAGTGAGAATTCTCATAGTGTTTCTAAGGTGGGGAACCTCAGCTGCTGATGGTCTTTCTCCATGCTTCTGCATTCTGCTTTAAGTGTGACTTAAAAACAGATTTCATCTGAAGATTGTAGTGTAAAACAGACTAATTTTTATACATGAACTTGAACCACAGCTTATAGTTAAACCTTTCCAGTTGCAGAGGAATAATTTTGAACCCAAGATGTTCTGTGTTTGTTGGTAGCATAGCAGGGATATTTGAGACAACTTCTTTAAAATGCAGTTCTTTAAATCTCTCCAAGGTTTGTTTGTTTTGTTGGGGTTTTTTTTCTTTAATTAGTTTGAATAATTAGCCCCAAATGTGCAAGCCTGATCTTTTTGTATAAATGACAATAGATGAATACATTTTCTCCTGCAGTGCCATGATTTTAAGTCCAAATGAAGCTAACCCAGAATGAAGACAGTTGTCTCAGAAGTTTTGAGTCAATAAAAGATACAAGTTTTTCATACTCGTACTGTACAGGCTTTTAGTTAGATGGGTTTTTTCATGTCATTTTGAAGACACTGGATAATTTTCATCAACTAATCACACATAAATCATGGGATATATGTTTTGTCTGAAGGAAGGGTGCCCCTTTCACTGAAATTAGTAACCTGTTATGTCAATCTGTATATTCTTACTTCAAAAAGATTCGAGAAATGCTATTTTCCATTGTATTAATTGACAGATTTCTTTTTATTATTGTGGAAAGAATGTTTTAGGACTCCCAACTGGAACAAATTTTTTTTTGTAAGCATAGACATCAAAATAAAGGCTGAGATTTCAGTCTTAACTCTTCATTTCCTGATTTTCCCATCATAATAATGTATTACCCAGTCTTCCTGCATTTAGGGTAATAAAAATCTTGTAAGCAAGTGATTGCTGTCAGTAAGTATATACAATTGCCATCTGAGGATAGATAAAAGGATTTCCTGATAATGCTGGAAGAATGATGACAATGAGGAGAGCTTGGACATTTCAGCTGTTTGGAGTGGTGTTGTCTGAGCAGTAAAGACCTTTCCACTGTGTGCTTGAGAGGGAGAAGGAAGAATGAGTCTGCCTGAGGCCTCTCAGTAATGGTGTAATTCAGGTGATAAATATAGCAACAAACACTGGGAAGCAGCCTGTGTGGAGCAGGCAGGAAGAGGTGGAGCCAACGTTTGAAAGGTGTGAGGTGTGAGCTGAACATCAGTACGCTGTTGCACTTTTAGCTACCTTGGCACTTTTCAAGTCTGCCCTTGTGTCACCTCTATCTCTGATCTCTACAGGCCATGGGTGCATGTGTATGTACATTCCTGTTCTGTGCATTAGGCATATACACTCCCACAGAAAAGTTAGGTGCTTAAACCATAGGTGTAGCCACAGCAGCACATCACTTGAGTTTGGACACCAAGGAGGGCCCAGTAGTTTGGGTGAAGCAAGAAAGGAGCAACTAGAATGAACAGTTACTTGAAAGAGTTCAAGAAATATTTGACAAAGAAGTGAGGATCATGAAGTAAAGCTTTGAAAACTAAAAAAAGGAAATGGATCCTTGCCTCTTCCTCTTGGGAAGGTCTCTACACTACTGGCTTTGCACATCTAAGATTGTTTCATTCATTTGTGTAACAGCCAGTTCTAACCCTGATACAGAAACTGGAAATAAACTGCAGTCATTTCCAGTTTTTCTTTCTTTCACTCAGATTATTTGACATGATAGTCTTGATAATACTTTCACCTGAAAGGTATACAAGATGTGACTTCAGGGTTGTTTTTTTGTTTGTTTATATTGTTTTTTTGCTCAATAAAACAAAAGGAAGGTTAAAAATTTGAGTAAATACCACAGCATCTTAATAAAACAATGAATTTCCCATGTCACGATGTAGTTCCTATCACCCCATTCTGAAGTTCCCCGGCCCTCAAATGGTCTCAGATCAGCCCAAATGTTATCCTTGGCATCGTTGCTGCTACAGAAAGACACATAATGTTCTTGAATTTCAGAAGGATTTAATCTCTGTCTCCTGGCCTTTTGTAAAGCCCTGCTGAAATCTGGAAATGCCTTCAGATTCAACATAAAGGGAGGAGACAACATTGTACTGTGCTCTGGGTAGCACAGTGACCAACTTTAGAAATGACAGGTGTCCATAGACTTTGGTCTTTGCCTTAGAAAAGTACACTTAAACCTCTTTCAGTTTTCCATTAGCAGACTGAAAAGATAATTAGTACATCTGTAGCCCCAAAAATGCAAACTGGAAACAACTGTTTATTTTGCCTTGCAGCAACATGTAAAAAACCTAGTGAGAGGCTCTTTGCCAGTTCTAGTTTGTCTGGTTGAATAGAAGACATCATGTAACAAAAGAAGGAAAATGGGGCAAGGAATAACATACACCAAAGAATTTAAGACCATCAGTTAACAAAGCATCCTGTGTCCAGCAGAATAAGTAGGGCCAGGGTGGAAGAAAAAAAATCCAGACTGTAGGGACCTTACAAATACCACTGTGGTGCTTCCAATGTCAACTAGGAGACAGCACGTCAGCCTTTAATGTCAGAAACTTTGTACTCCCTGGGTTTGGAAATCATCTACCTGTAAAGCTACTTATAATACAGAAAGTAAAACCACACCGAGACAATGAATAGAAGAAGCTTTAATTCTAGCAGAGTTTGAGACACAATTGCAAACCATAATGCAAACCATTTCTGGGAATTAATCCCATGTCAGAATGGATATGTACTAAATATAAGTGCAAATTGAAACTTAATAATAACATAGGGAGTGACCTTAGAGAGGTAGGTAGTGTCAGTCTGGTGATGCAGTCCAGGTGGGAGAAGTGGTGAAGTACAGCTAGAGGAGCAAATGTCAGAGTTGCAAAGAACAACTTTGGAGTTTCTGTCCTTCCCCTTGAAATGTTTTTGTATTTTGCATAGAAAGTCATTGGAGACAAGCAGCTCTTTTTTTCTATTGTTTCTTCAGCTCCCCAAATCTTACATTTTACAGTGCTCAGGGTTCCAGGAAAGGGATACTATGAACTCTTCTTTTAACTCCTAGGGGGCAGGGTATCTTCCTCAGCTGGAGTCTCTTCCACATGAAGGAAATAAGAATCCAGGTCTCCACTCCTGGTTGTTATCCTAGTCCCTAACCTATTGTTTAGTAACTAGGAGGCAGTTCCTCCAGTTCCTCCTCCACATATCTTTTGGGAAATAGGACACGTACCTTTCACCTTTTCTATGGCACATACCAGTATCTTCCCATTGCAGCAGCTGTGTGGTGCAGGCGGAGGGAGGAAGGCACTGATGGAGTTGTGTTTAGATTAGCAAGTGCATAAGATGTGCCTCAAAAGGAGGTTTGTGTCCTTCCTCCTCTCAGGTGTTGTTTTGCCTTTTTCTTTCCTATTGCTTGTGCAGAAACCACCCAGGAAAAATGGCTGAGGGGGGCTGCAGAGCCAGCAGGTGTGGAGGAGTGTGATTTGCACCTTATAGCAGAAATGAGGCCATCCATGCATGGCCTGTCTTCCTTCCTTGTGATACATATTTTATTATTCATCACTGTATGTAAATCAATCCCTCTAGCCCCATTGGTTGCTTTTTGGTGTGTGTGATAACATAAATATCTGTATGTTCCTTCTTCCTTCAACTTGTCACCTCCTGTTCAGCCATGTCCTGCACAAGGACATTGTTTGCCTGGGTGCAGTCGCACCACCTGGGGGTTGTCTGACAGCTCTTCTTCAGGATGTGTGTTTGCATGTGGGGACTTCTGCATGTTGTCTTGGCCTTTGTAGCACACTTGTTGTTCAAATGTAACTTATGGTACCGCAAGTGGCTTCTTCCTGGAAGTATTGCTACTTCCAGCTCTCTCTTAGGTTGCCTATCATTTCTCCCAGATGTCTTAGCTTTTTCCTTTTGCAAACTAAATTCCAGTTTACTTGCAGCTCATATTTCTCACAGACCCAGTACTCTATGTCAGTTGTCATATTAGTTTTGCCATCATTGGGTGTAACAAAGTGACTGCATGTTTAAAAATATATACATAAGAGCATAAGAGACTATCTTTTTCTTATTGTTAGCATAGGTTCCCAGATTGCTGTCTTGGGTGCCTCTTCCAGAACATGGAAGAACATGCTAAGAGAGGCAGATCCTGGCAAGGAATATACCCTAACCCAAGGCATCTCATGCCAGGTACTGTGTCCTTCTGTGGTGGCACCTTTTGTCATCTTTTTCTTAAACTAATTAGTTGCTAGTTGGTTTTCAGCCCAGATGTTTCCTGAGCCAGTGTAAATTTGTATTTCTGTAAGGATTTCTTTAGACTATTATCTGGAATCCAATTAGGTAGTGTGCATTCAGGATTAATCACATGTGGAAGTGTTGGCAGAACTGAGGTTCCCCTGTTCTTAGCAGCATAATGCCACCACTGTGCTTCATTATCCTCCAGCAGACACAGGTCTGGGCATTTCATGATTTCATGTGTTCTAGGAGTAGCCCTGCATGGATCCACTGCAGAGCTGAAGGCTTTGCTGTCCTGGTTATTACAGAATAGCAGAAGGAAGATGATACCTGTCCCATTAGTTTGCTCTCTAAAGACTGTGTCCCAGTGGTAGTGCATTAGTTTGACTGCATCAAGATTCCTTGATTTCAATAAAACTGCTTACATGTGTGCTGCTGTGTCTGTAGAAACATCAAGTAGGACCACAGCCTAAGGGAGAAGGCAGGCTCTCAAAAAAAGAGAGAGGAAAAAAAAGAAGACATTCCTTACTGCAGTGCCTCTCCAAATACCAAGGCTTCTGAAAGATATTAGTGGTGCAGCACGCTCAACAGATAATTTTTTTCATATGGTGTCTGGATCAGGTGACTCGCATATGTTCACATTTTCAGGTACCCCTTTTGCAGCTTTTTCAAACAGTTCTTTTTCAAATCTTCTTGTGCAAACTTTGTTTTTCTTTGCCAGAGTATTTCTATAACAGCTTTTACAAGAAGGTAGTACAGGGTTATTAAACTCTTATGGTTAGAATTTTAATGTCTACAAAGATAAATCACCAGCAATAAGCTGGTTCTGTGCGTTAATTTTCTGTTGTCTTTGCATTTATTTGAAACACTCTGCTTTCTTGTTTTTTATTGCTGTTAAAGAAGTAGGTCAGTTTTCTGGGTAGTTTTTTTTAATTGATGCTTCTAGTAAAGTGACAATAATTTCTTGTTAAGAGATGAAAACAGATTAGAGAAGAAACGTTTGTGTCTTCATGACATGACTCTTCAGCATTAAAATGCTGTGAATGTTTTCACCTTATCTTCTGGAAGATGTTTTCTGCCATCTCCTGCCTTACAAATGAGTAGATTCACCTGAGTATATAATTGCCATGTTACTGTGCTGGATGGGATCTGATCATACAAAGACAATGGCTTTGTTTATGCTGCCAAACTGTATGCCCAGCTGTGCTTGCAGGATCAAGCCTCTAGCCAGTGAGTTTCTAGAAGCCCATAATAATAAAGATTTTAGTGGCAATATGTTAAGAAATGCCAGCTTCTTTAGCAGATGTGGGAGCAAGGGGAACAAGTTTTTAATGAGAGGCTTATACTTTTTATGAAACATTTGCTGCTAGATGAAGGTGTTAGTTTACTTGTTTGTCAAATGTCAGCAATACAGCTGACCTGGTATAATAACAGGGGTGTCAGGGTTGTCTCCAAGGCAGATTTGCAGAAAAGGATGCCATCCTGAATGCTACATTTGAGACTAAATTAGGGATCTTGGCAATTAAAAACAATGCAAGCTCAAACTGTTTGGCTGTGGAGCATGGTTTGGATGTGTCATGTGTCATCACCAGTGCATTAAAAAGTAAAGACAAGTGACACTTAGAATTACAGTGTTGAATACTGACTGAAAGGCTTTTGGTTGGATTTTGTTGATCTGTATGAGGTATATACAAACACTGGATCTGGATCCCAGGGTAAATTTGTGTGTACAGTGTTCCCTAATGTCCTTCCTAGTTCCAGATACATGTCTCATTAGCCAAGTTCTCTTTTATGCGTAATTGCCTTTTCCCGGTTATTTGCACAATATGAGTCAGAATAATATGCTGTTTCTTTACAGCCGTTGTTTAAAACAAAATGGTAACCTGATTTAAAACATGCTTTTTTACTGAGCTGTCAAGGGAGAGTTGCTAAGCTGCTATGCTTAGTATGGATGCATTCCTGATTCAGAGGTAAAGAGTGTTTTAAAAATTTAATATTAATGTATGCGGGAAAACAGCTATCACAGTTGCACGTGTTTAATTTGTCCCTTGACAGCCTGTATCCTTTTACAGCCATCATGCCTTAAAAATTAATCTTCTGATTACCCCTCTAAGTCCAGTATAGAAATGAGAGAGAGACCTATGGCCAGAAGCCCTCGGTCTGATCAGGAGAATGAAAGTTAGGGAAAATCTGAGACTTTCGGAAAAAAGTAGATTGTGAAGTAAACCTTCTGACTTCTGTAACATAACTACAGCTGAGTCACTAGGTTTTTGTAGATAAATCATGCTCATGGAAACACCATATCTTGCGAGGTTATTAGAAAGTAATAAAAAATACACCTTATCCACATATTCCATTTAATTTACTTCACAGACAGAAAGGATGTTATAAAGTTCCTTTTAATCCCACAAGTATGTAGACATGTAGGCAACTTCAAGCCCATAATTAATCCATGCTAATCAAAAGAGAGTACTCACATGATTAAAATTAGTATTTATTGTTTGTTGTATAAAATATATTTCTTAGAATAGTGGGCATGCCACGCTAGCAATGCACTACCATATTGATAAATTCAACTTGTCTCTGACATTAATACCACTCACAGCTCTTCCATTCTTTCATGTTGCTATAATTTCATTTGAGTAGTTTTTTTCTAACATGGTTTAGTAATTAAGGTTTAAGTTCGTAGGTCTGCATATATGTAATGGAATGCTTTGAATATTTTCTTACAGAATTTCATTCCTGTAAGCTGCTTGCTGTGATTTGTTTGGTTTTGGGTTTGGGTTTTTTGGAAAATGGTTATTTTTATAAATAAGGTATTAATCTTTAATGAATTATCTGAGTAAACTTAAGCAACATTGCATTTTTTGGTCAAAACTAAATAAAAACTCTCAGTCTGAGGTTTTGGAAGCAGAAAAACAGTCAGGTAGAGAAGAGTGTGACTTGGCTTGGAAAAACTCAATCTGAGTCTCTGTAGGCAGACAGATTAAAATTCCTAAGAGTTTAACCTAGACTGAGGGACTTTACAAAATAGGTATTTGACACTGTAGTGACAAGTCCTGGAAATCTGAGCAGAGATTGAAAACAAACCTAGTGCAAAATACTCAAGTGGGGTCCAAGTGTTGCAGAGAGACCACTGTGACTCCATAAAACTTTTTTCACTCCATGGTTTAGTGACCCAGCAGACACAGGCAGAGCTTCCTTTTTAGCAAAATAGTCTGACGGTTTAATTGGTTGTTTTGTACTGTAGATGGTGGCTAAGGCTGAGGGAGTAATGGAAATAATTATTTTCAGAGAGTTGTTAGGTTTATAGTGACTCTAGGCTTTCTGAGCTCTTCTGCAGGTACAAAGTTGAAGAGTAAACAGAAAAACCTGCCTTTTAAAAATTATTGCAAATCACTCCATTTCATTGGCTTTGCAATTAGATTTCATTGCTTCTCATTCCACCCAGATCATGTACGTGTTGTTGATCTACATGTTATTTGCATCACAACAAAATAATTGGCCTGTGTGCCAGTGATGCTCAGTGATCATTATACTTTCCCTGTATTCCCAAAAATCCAGACTGAGGCCTCTCCCCTGCTGAAGAATTCCAGTCCACTGCCTTCCCTTGAGCATCCTGAGTGTCTTGATTTGGTGCTCTGAGGGTGCCTGTGCTTCTGCAGTCCTCAGCACCAGCATGAAATCTGTTCAGAGGCCCCACCATACTCAGTGCCTGCAGAAGGTCCATTTGTGTGGCTTCTGCACCGTGTATGCAGCTCAGCTGGTGCAGACTTCCTGTGCAGGCAAAAAGGTGGATGGGTAATAGGTAATTCAGTTTATGATGCAGTGAAACACAACTTTATGTTTTGAAGTGATTGCTTAAATCCTGCAAGGAGATATTTGCGTGTGAACACATACACTCAGGTATTTAAGACCATGAGTCTTTATGGTCTGTGGGTCTACAGAGAGCAGCATAATGAAGACAAATACGTGCTGGGCTGTGTCTCCATTCCCCCTGGAGGACTGGTCAGGACACTTCTGTAGTCTCATCTGTACTGCTGCACCCAAACCTCAGAGGTTTGCACTAAAAATGTTCTGTGCTTTTAAAGGGACAAAGATTCTGTGTTCTTTTCCCACGTAACAGTAAGCATATTTCTATGCAGCTGTTGTTCAGTGACCAGGAGTGTTTCAGTCCCCTGATATTACACTCATAAGCTGCAACTAACAGGAGCAAAACAAGTTACAGAGGAGACAAGCAGAAAGGTTTTCCATCTCCAAAGACCCAGATGATAGCTGCAACCTCTGGAGTGTCAGGCTACAGTGTCCCTATAGCTACAGCCAGCAGGCTGCAGCAAGTGAAGCAGATTGTTTCCTTCTTTGTCTCCAGTATGTTTGTGTCCACCCTGAACCAAACTGGGGGCTTGTATTCGGGGACCTACAGTCTCCATTGATCACATTTTCTTATACAAAACAATTCTAGCCACAAGCTGTAGTAGCAACAGGGTTTTGTGTACTTTACGGGAAGCTTCACCAAATATCGCATAGGGATGCTTGGTATTCTTCAGCCTGGAAATACTGTGCCAGTCCAATTTTTTTAAACTGACTATTTAGGGAAGTAAATTACAAAGTAAATGAAGCCAGCCAAGTGTGGGAGACTGCAATCTTCCAGCAATTTGCTTACCTTTTGTTTTTAAGTCTGCCAATATGAGCACAAGGACTAGCAGCACTTCTTTTAATAAAAGCTTGAACAGTGGAATATGGAGCTTTTGGTATGTGGAACAGATAAGCATTTCATATAAAATTTGGTTGTCTGTATTTAGCAAAATGTCAGTGCTCCAGTCAGGCTGCATCAGATTGCAAAGGTTTTGATCAAGTTGACTGGGGGCAGGCAGAAAAAACAAAAACAAACAAACAAACAAAAACGTATCTCATGAATATAACATTTTTCCATGAAACTAACCAAAATCAATGAAACTGTAAAATTCTGGTTTGAATACTGGGGGGCCAAAAAACATTCCTCACTCTGTTGAGTTCTAATACTGTTCATCTGCTTTCTCTAGCAGATGTGATAGGGAAGGTGGCAGGGTTTGTCTGAGCGCTGTGGGGAGGAAGAGGATACTGCTTCTAATAACTCTGGCTTATGTGGCAGGAGAGAAACAGGTTTATGAATGTGCAGTCCCTAAAATTGGTTATTTGTTGATGTCTTGAAGAGTCAATTACTTTTTATTTGCTCTATCTGTATTTTTGTATGTGTATTTCCTGCGCACTTTCCTATTTCAAGAGAAAAATTTTTGTAACAAGAGGATAAAGTAGGATAAACAGATTTTGTGATCAGAAACCCCTTTCATTTGGTGCTGGTAGGTTTACTATGGTTAGCTCAGGTGGGTGTACATTGCAAACTATTTTGATATCTGAGAAATAATGCAGACAAAGGAGAATCTAGGTTCACCATGCTTGAAGGGAAGAAAAAATAAACACAAAGTGCCTCAGAGCTGGCAATATTTGTTGAAAATTAACAACCTCTCCCCACCCATCCTCAAATAAAAGTAATTTTGTGAGCCATGAAACTTAAGAAGTCTATTTTTCTCTGCCTTGCCTTTATGTGGATTCCCTGTTGCCTAATGTTTTGGCTGAGCCTGCATTGTAAGCTGTGTCTCAGCATATGGAGTACTTGTCTGTCTTCTGATGAACAGGCTGTTTATCACAAAATGTGGGAAAATTTAATATCGCTTTGTCCTTTTGCTTGGTTTGACAAAATTGTCTCATGTGGCCCTGAGTTATTGCAGGTAAGGGTAGGACTGAAAATAGTGGGATCACATGCTTTCCTTTTCTTAGGGAACAGACTGGGGGGAAAGTCCCAGTGGTAGCAGCTTTGTTTGACTCACAGGGGCAGAAAAGCACCTCACTGGGAGAACATGGGGCATTTTTGCAGCAGTCTAACCTTGGGGTGTGCTCAAAGTGGGGGATTGCACTTTGGTGACCTGAAATCATCCTTTGACAGAGCTGGGAGAATTTGTTATTAGTAATACCTTGTGTTTTAGTGGTTGACCTCAAGTGCTTTGTAAGGAGAGCAGTACCTCTGTCCCCATTTGTGAAAGTGAGACTGAAGGAGATGCACTGATGTGGCCAAGGTCATCCCAGAGGCCAGTGGCAGAGACAGGACTTGTCTTTGTGTTCCCTGAGTCTCCTCTGCTTGATAGTCTTCTGTCCACCAGCCACAAAAGCTCACAGAGGACTTGAATCACATGAATAGATCTGTTATCTACAAAGTCATGCATATAGATACCAGTCACGCAGAACTAAGCTTTGGCCCCATTTTCATACTGAAGATTAAAGCAGCTCTGCAGAAAGTGTATTTCAACTTTCTGTCTTAAAAATATGTGGCTAATTAGGAATGTAAAGGGGCTGAACTCAGCTGCAAGACTGCTGATCTTTCCTAGTGAGACACTGCCTGCCAGCATTGTTTGGACTCCAACTAACCCTTCATTGTCTTCTATCTCGTTGAGGTCCTGAGCATGCACAGAAAAAAAAAAAAAAAAGGAGTGATGTCTTTATATTGTCATTTCTGGCTGTCTGCAGGATACCCTTCAGCCATTTTCAGCAGTACTCAAAAGTATTTTCTGATGTTTTTAATCTTGTTTTGCTTTTTGTTTTTGCTGGTGGCACTCTTCCATGCCCAGACACTTTTTAATTCTTATTTTTGTAGCTCTGTGATTTCACCTTATTAACTTGGTTTCTAGGTTCATCCTTCACAGGGTTATCTTTTTATAATGGGTGAAAAAGTGCATATGCCAGCATTCCACACTAGGAGTTCTAGTGATGTACATTGGGGAAGGAGTTGAGCTCTGCTTCAAATATCATACAGCCCTGATAAATGAGAGAAAAATTCTGTAGTGTCCAATCAGCTTTAGTTGGATTTCTGTTCAATTTAAGTATTACAGCATTTGAGTCACAGTTTTTAGCTTGAAGGAGATAGGACTTTTTTTTTTTAATATTTTAGGATCCTTTGGGGGAAAAAAAAGATGTTTTACAGAACGGTATTTTAAATAATGTTTTATAAAAGATTCTGCCATGCTGCTGACTCCCAGTAGCATTAGCTACGTAAAAGCATATTAAATGCATCTTGTAGATAAGCAAAATATTCTATTTTAATACTGGATTTGGAAGAGTATAGCTTTTATCCATCTAGAGTTTTGCTAATAAGCTAACTGCAAAAGATCAAGCTGCTTGCATGTGTTGGGCAATAATAAGCAACTTGAACCACTTACTCTATAGGCCTTTGCTTGACTGCTGTGCAGTGACTCTGGGGATTTCAGTGGGAGATACTGATCTCTGCAATGCTTCTGTAATGCTTCTGTGTGCTTTTGCCAATCAAAGGCATTTACAGTATGTCAAAACAATCAGTGATTACTGCTCTGCAGTTTTAATTCCTTCTTTTTGCAAAATAAAATAGCTTGTACTTGTGGTTTCAGTGCCCACATAATCATCTCTGCATGCTGAAGTAAAGCTTTCTTGCCTCTACATTTGGACCTGATAGGTATTTCTGCATATTGCCTTTTTTTTTTTTTCTTTCTTTCTTTCTTTTTTTTTTTTTCAATGTAAAATTCAGTCGGAACACAATGGAACAGGGTCTGGTTTGAAAGCCATTCTGACAGCCTGGAATTCCTGCTTCTGAACAGCAGCTTATCCACAGCACAGAGATTTTGTGATAGCCATACAACGTGACACCTGCTGTCCTTCCAAGTGGAAAAAGAGGCATCTGGGATGCCCTTCTACCCTGATGGGCAGAACTGCCCCTTCCTTGACTGCTGCGGTAACGTAAAGCTGCACAGAAAGCTGCTTTATAGGCACAAGCAGAGAGACAAAGCTTGCCATTTCCTCTGTGCCTCAGACACGCGTTCCCCGTGTTGCAGGGGGTGCAGAGCTCTGCGGAGCAGAACACCCAGGAGAGGGTGCAGCCTCCTCTGGTTCTGCACCAGCCCTCCCAGGGAGCTCCTCCGCCCGTCTGAAATGTGCCACGGAGTCCCGCAGTCGGGCAGGGGGATGATTTGTGCTTCTGGGAGCCACTCTTCTTCTCGGAGAGCAGCTCCGCATCCTCCTTGCAGGGCTGCGGCTCTGCAGCTCCAGTCCAACCCACCCAGACACTGCTTCTCTCCGGGTCCCCAGCCTCGGGGCAGCGGGGAAGAAGGTTTTGCATTTGACTGCTGCCAAACCCAGCCTGTAAGAAACAGCTGGAAATACAACCTGAGGCGTCAGTAATTGACCAGCACCACAGAGAGCAAAATATTCAGGCAGCGTATACATCTCAGCCTGTAAACTAAAACGTAAGGAGATGGATTTGCTTACACCTTGGTAGCCCCTAGCAACACCGTATGATAAAGCCCTGCTCTGGTTTGAGAGGTCCAGGCTGAATTTTCTGTTCAGTGTTCCTCGCATGTGTTAAAAAAAAAAAAAAAAAAAAAAAAACTGTCTGCTGCTTGGTTGGCAAACAAATGCTGGGAAGTGCAGCTCTGCTGAGGTTGTACAAAAAGAAAGCAATTGTTATTCATTAAGCAGATGACAGAAACGGGAGCAAAAGGGATAAAACTCGAAATTTGAAACCACCTGCTTTAATTTTAGCCATAATTGAAGCAGCTGCCCATGATGTTGCTGATGCACGTATCGAATTTGCACACCATGCACTGCTCTCCCTGATCCCTGTGGCAGCAAGCCCCAGCCCCTGGCTGCTCTGGTTCAGGAGGGGATGAATCTCCTGTTTGATTGCAGGTTGTAACGGGCACTTTAGAACCTATTTGTTTCCTTCCAGGAGCAAAATGCAGTCGCAGTCTGGCTTTCTGATAGACAGCTGCTGTAGTCATTAGTGAGGTTTCTGTGACTACAACACTGTGTCCTAGTGTGGGTGCATTTATCTCTTTTGTTCCTGGTTCGGAGCAGCGATGCTTTCCTCGCTCTTCTGCTCCCGCGCTTGCTCATTCTCTCCCTCCCTCTCTGTCTGTCTTTGATCTTGCTGATATGGGAAATAATATCAGATCCGAATCTTCAGCATATGTAACCAAAACATCTTGTAGGATGAGAATAAATTGTGGCTGAGTGCAGCAGCAGGGCGCTGCAGTATGGCTGCTTGTGCTGCTGGCTTTCTGTCTCTGCAAAACACCAGCAATTGTCAGGGAGAGCTTGGGTTATTCTGCAGCTAAATAAGCACTTAGGGGGCTCAGCATTCACAGAGGGCTAAGGTAGTTTGTCTGGGGATGGATGGATTGTGTAAAGCTCTTTTCTTACGGTGTCTAATGCAGGGATTCACAGAAAACAGGTAAAAAGGGATGAGATCTTTCCTGATGGCAGAGAGGGTCTCATCCTTCACTGAATTCCCTGGAGATTTTGCCATTGAGTTAAGTGGCTGTAAGACAGCATTGTCACCTCATATTCAACCTCACTACAGTACTAGTGACATAAGCCTGAGAGCTGGGGAGCTCACAGCAAAATCAGTGAAGGCAGGGAAAGTCTTGACCTCAGCTGCACAGTGAAACGTTAAACAGACTGTCCTTGAGCTGTGTAGTGCAGATCTGTATTGTATGTGTTTATATGTGTATGCCAACTTTCAAAAGCTATGAAAAGCTTTTTTCTGGTTTCATGTGATGAGACATAGTCAGAGGGGATACTTGGATGACTAAAGAAATATGCCACAAAATGGGGAGCAGGTGAGCTGTGTGCCAGATATGTGCGCTGTCTTTTGTCGATTCAGTGCTGCTCCTTTGCTAACAGTATAAAGTGCTGGGAATATGACATTGAGGCTTAATCTCACTTGGGGTGTTCCTTAGAAGATCCTCACTGCTTTGGAGCGTAGCACATTGTGTGATCTAAGATTCCCATTCCCTTCTGATCAGTGTTCCCGACTAAGCATGTCTTCATTCCTCTGCTTTGCTGATCATTTACAGCTGTTTGCTTTAGTTCATGAGAAATTCTTAAAGGGCTGAGACAGTAACTGGACTGTGTTGTTCTGTAACGCAGCCCAGAGCTGGTGCCACGTTTCAAGAGTCCAAATGAGATTCACACTCAAGTCCCAGCGGACGTTGTTCATCTCAGTTGCTGGAGTGCACATTTTTCTGGGGTCTGGTCTCTCTCTGGACATCTTCTTTGTCGTAATAGAGAGGAAGGTGGCTATGGAATCCAGACAGTTGAAGTGTATTACCCCTGTACTTGGTACTGCCAGCACAGCCTTTTTCTTCTGATGTGTAGATACTTCCATCTTTAAGCAAGCATCAAATGTGTTGCAGAGTGGGTCATACTGTCTACCTGACTTGCCCTCAGTTTGTGAAGTGAGTTGCTCTGTTTTTCCCCTGCGGTACTTCTCTTACTGTTGTAGTCTAATACCTCTATTTAATAACAAATCAGAGAACAAATACCCACATTGTCAGAACTTACTTAAACCCAAATAGTTTATGTTGGAATATAATTAATTCTAAAAATACATCTTTGGCAGGTTTTCCTCTGTGTATGATGATGGAGAACACCAAGCATCCTGTCATATCGTTTCAGTTCCTTCTTACGTGCAGCTAAAAGTGAATGCACACTTCCATCTTTCAGCAGTGTGTATCTTTCTTCTGTGTGGATTTAAGCCATAGAGTCTCCTTTATGAATTAATCAGCTTTTTTAATTTAAAAAAAAAAAAAAAAAAAAGTTGTGTAATTGCTGTGCCCACAAGGCACGTGACACCTCTGACCATCACAGGTTGTCTCCTGCAGACCATGGTGGGCAGTGAGTGAATGATGACACATGGCCCAGCTTGCCAAAGCCCCATCATCCACACCCCTGAGTCATGCCACAGAAAAGAGACAGGGCATGGTTTGGAAGTGCTCTTAACATCCCCTGATTTTGGCACAGATTCAGAGAATGCTCCACTTAGACCTAAAAATTAGGCATCCCATTTCTTTTGCAGAAACGAGTCCTGTGATGTTACAGCTCCACATATGGCTCTGGTTTCTCTGTCCCCAACGGGTGTCCTTGCAGAAAGACCAAAAGGACTTGAATTCTTATAAAATCTACTCCTCTGAGAGCTACGTAACCAGCAGATGCTTTACAGTGAAAGAGAACATCCTTTGAAAACAATCTGGTGTTTATTAATCAACAAGAATTCAGTGTTTGGGGTCCTGCGGCAGGAAAAGGGAAAGAAAGCACATGTGGGCCTGGCCTCCTGAGTGAAAACATGCAGGTTCCATCCCGGTGCTCTGCTGAGAAGCAGATTTTGTATAGCATTGGTATGTCAACACTTCGCTCTCAGTTCCAGTGACATTTGGCAGGATTCACGATGCTTATGTTGTGACTGAGTTGCCTAAAACCCAAGCAGGAAGCCATTCACCTGCTCTCTGGTGTTGCCCTATAGATATCTAGATTCATTAGGCTCCTTCTTAGCTGGAGAGTAGTCTGGACACTTAATGTTAGATGCCCCACATATGGTCAGAAGTGCCATTTCTGGGAAGTCAGGCACTTACATCTTATTTAAAGCTGTGCTGTGTTTCTGGTTTATGTGGGTAAGCACCTGGACTCTATTATTTCTGTTGCAGAGGACTGAAAAATTAGATAGATATGGACAAGGATAAATCACGGGCCTAACCTTCTGCCTCAAGACCAACACTGACACTCAGACGTGAGAAGATGGGGTCTAGGCACTGGTTTGACAGACTGAGGAGTTTGTCCCAATTCTGCCTCTCCCTCAGAAGGTCACCCTTACCATTCCTCTCTTAGCTGCTCTGCAGCTGTATCTTGAGAAATATGAAGCCAGAGATAAAATGTTAAAGAAGAGATGGTAGTACAGAGGGGGAGCAGTGACCAAAACCAGTTGTTAGGATGCTGCAGGGGAAGAAGAGTCCCAAGCCCTCCTCTCTAACATGTGCTATGCACTGGGTACCACCATCACCACCAGGAAGCACTGATGAGAGATTGTCCAGTTTTCCAGCTGCAGAGCCTCAGAGATGCCATCTGTTCCCCATTTGTTGCAGAAGTTATTTAGGTGGCTGTGTGAGACAGAATTACCCTCTGTCTGGGCTTCAGTGCCTTTGATGAGGCAGAATCTGAAGTTAACACTTAAATTAAGCAGACTTGACTTTATTGCCTTTGTGTATTATAATGCCCATGAAATTATTAAAACTTTTTTTCTGGTCCTTAGTCTTGGTCTTTGGTTGTCTCCCTGTAGTGTTTCTGTCATATGCTGACTTCATACGACCTGCACACTTGAAAAATCAGCAGCTGCCTTTCCTTCCCTACCCCAGCACACAGTGGGGCCTCCCAGGGATGTGGGATACCTGCACTAGCACTTCCATAGCTTCGTAGAGATTCTTGGAAGAGAGACACCACATTCAGTAATATTCCTTTTTCCATTTCTGTCTCACAGATTGATGAACTCCCTGAAGGAGCTGTGAAGCCTCCAGCAAATAAATACCCCATCTTCTTTTTTGGGACTCATGAAACGTAAGTGAATGAACATGATCTGTTCCTTTGAAGAGCTCTTTTTCCACTGCAGCTAACATCATCTCCACTGATGTTATGGGAACAAATCCTGACTTGAACCCGTTGGTAGGCTGGTGATAGATCTTGTGAGCCCAGCTCGTTCATATTGACACATTGAAGTGAAACCTGAAGGTAGATGGGAATCTGCCGGATGGATGGTCTGAGCATAAACAATAATCAGTGCCTAAGTTTCCTGCAAAGAGAAGCATTGGCATAAATTTGTTAAAGGGTCATCTGAACTCAGGACAGCAATTTTTTACTTGTGTGTGCTTGATAGCAGAGATCAGGCTGTTTTATTCAGATGTGTTGGGGATTGTGTCCTGTGGGAGAACCTGCTGGGAAGTTTGTAAAGTGAAAGGAAGCAGACCCCAGAGTCTCACACAGTCCTCACATAGCTTTAAAATATATGCATTCCTTTGAGAATTTTTATGGGGATATTGTAGGATATCTCAGGAGTGACAGAAGAACTGAGGTTTCTGAGCTCACAGGGAAAGAAAGGCACTAGAACAGAAAGTGCAAGTTAGGCCTTGTAATTGCTACAAAATACCGAGTTTCAAAATTACAATGTACATGTTTCTATTTTGAACCGTGTCAGAATAGTTAAAAAAATAAATTGCACTTTATATTTTGCATGGAATTTTTACAGTTAAAAACATTTCCTTTCCCCCTTGCTGGGAACATGTTTTCTAGAATTTCTTAGGAAAAAAAAAAAAAACAAACAAAAAAAAAACAGCCCACAAAAACAATTACATTCTGATGACTTTTTCAATTCAGTTCTAGAGGTTTGAAGCTTTATTAGAAATGCATTGTTTATTTTTGAATTTTATCATTATTCCCAAATGAAACCATAGCTCATAGATGATATTTTATTTTTAAAAATCTTTAAAGTAAGTTTCTGCTTAATTAAGATCAAAATAGCCTCACTTTAGTTAGTGTCTCTTTCCATTGCTGCAATGAAACAACCTGGTATTTGATATATTATGATCTACTACTACTGTCACAAAGTAACCTAAAAAGAGTTCAAATGAACTTATGATTCTTTAAAATCAGAGCCAAAGTGTTTTGTTATGTTGTTTTTTTTGTTTTTTTTTAACAGAAACATTTATCTTGAGAAAGACTTTGAAAAAAAAATACAAAGCTGACCACTCTTGTTCTGAAATGAATGAATCCCAAACTCCTGATCTTTTTTTGTTTTGGATATTGTTAGACCATTATATGACTGTAAAATCTGAAACAGGAAAACAGATCATAGTTATTACCTTAAAAAGATAAAACCATAACTCTTAAAAATGAACTACAGATTGCAGGTCCTTAGTTTTGTAGCAGAGCAGTGGAGACTGTTATAGTCTCTCAGTGGCACTGGACATATTTGAAACCAAGATGTAGGCAATTTGTCAGTGTTTACTATAAATAAAAGGTTGTAGAAACGTTTCCATACATTACCGTTGAGCTAAATTAGGGTAGCTTATGGTAAGTTTCAGTTTTTCTTTGTTACTTGTGTTAGAACTGTTCATGGGTATTTCTTACAGCAAGAAGACATCTCCTAGTATTTACAAAAGCAGAGATAAAATAATTTATTCAGATTTCTTACTCTATTGTAGCCTTTAATATTGACAAGACATCTGTTACTTTGGAAATCACTCTTTGGCTTTCAGGTAGAAATGCATTCTTGGTGTTGTAATTATGTAGCTGAGATATTTCTCAGTGAGACAACAGAGTGTGAAGACCATTCTGTCTGCTGTGAAGTTAAAAGGACACTTTCCCCAGACACTTGTCAGCTGATGCCCTTAGCCACCAGTTGGCTCTGTACTGGCAAACTTCTTGGCCAGTGGAGTGATTTAAGTGAATGAAACTTTGCACATTCATAAATGCTGGAAAGAATCAGGGCATAGATTGGGCATTAATCTGAAATGATGTTTACAACAAGGAAGAAAGCAGATCTTGTGATGAAGGTGTTAGACTGAGTCTGAAGGGAGCTGGGCTTTCCTCCATACTCTGCCATCAGTTTGCGTTTGACCTTGGGCAAATCTCATTGCCTCAGAAGCCCATCTACAAAAAAGGGCAACTTCCCAACCTCAAGGTGATGTTGCAAGAATAAATGTGTTCTAAATGGTGGAGCTCTAAGATCCTGTGGTAATAGGGACCATAGAGTTAATGTTCATTGCAAAGATCATCAGGGAAGTAGGACAATGATTATAGTGAAGGACACTGTGACTTGCACAGTTCCTGCCATTGGTGACACAGAATCTTCCATGTGGGAACAAAGTGGAGTTTTTTGCCTTCACTGTTTTCAATTTAGTTTAGGATTAGCCATAGTAATACCATGATATAGAGCACAATTAACACACTGGATATAGATAGACAATGAAAAGGAAATTATGCTATCTTTAGTTTTATATAAGAAGTTACAATATTACTGTAAAGTATGTAGAAAAAGCAAGACAAATCATGACTCTTCTGATTATTTTTCCCTGCATTGTACTGCCTGTGCTTGAAAGTAGTTGGCCTAGTGCATAGCTGACTTAATGCACCAGCAGAGCACAAAATCCCTCCTTTGCTGTGCTGTCTGAAAAACAATTTGGCCACAAGCACCCTGTGTGTCTCATTGTTTCCTTGTATTACTCATCTGCCTATATTCACCCATTGTTTCTTGTCTTATATGAAATTATAAGATTTTTGGGAAAGAGAACATTGTTATTGTGTTTGCATGGAATCTAGCATGTGGGGGGCTTATTCCAAGAAATAAGCTCCCAGGCTTACTGGCAGTGTAGATAATAAAAAATGCCACTGCTTCTGTCCAGTGGTACGAGGGGTAAGTTTTGACTCGTGGGCTCTAGGCACTCCACACACTTTAACTTTTCATATGGTACTTTTAGGCCTTCCTGGATGGGAAGTTTGATCCCTTGCTATCGCAGGGAATTATGTCACACAGTCCCTCTCATAAACTGTTCAAGTGCCAATTCCCTGCAATTGTTAATATGAAAAATCAGACTTGGTTGGGTTGTTTCTTGAGAGACCCAGCACAATTTTGCAACAGCAAACTTCAGGATGGTGAGCCAATCCATTAAATCAGACTAGGAGTAGTAACTCAAAGCCCATAAACGAAAAATAATAAATAAAACTGAAAAAAAATATGGAATGAGTATAGGGAGGATGAGAGATGGAATGAGGATAGGGAAAATATTTGCTCTGTTTATGTGGGGGTTTTTTGAAGAGGAGGAATTTAGGTCCTTTTTTGAATGTTACCTTTGTTACAATGCAGTGCGTTCCTTGGGCCCAAAGACCTTTTCCCATATAAAGAATATAAAGATAAGTTTGGGAAGTCGAACAAGCGAAAAGGATTTAATGAAGGCCTGTGGGAAATAGAAAACAACCCTGGAGTAAAGTTTACTGGATATCAGGTAAATTACTTTCACTTCTCTTTCTCCTTATCTTCCTTGTTTTCCTTTTTGAAGATTGGTCTAAACATTGTATGAGTGATGTGGAAGGCCCTGGTTTTGGAGGAGCTAGAAACTTCCACAGCTTTTGCAATTCTGTAATGTAAAGACAATTGTGTTCTTGCACTCTGTGACAAATTGAGCTTTAATCATACTGCAGAGCCCTTTGCTTTTTGTGATATTCTGAGGTGATGAACTGGAAAATTCTGCAGCGGATTCAGTTGAATTAAAAATAGAAGGTTTTATTTACTGCAATGGAGACGTGAATAATTTCTGGCTTCTTTCTGTTGTTTTTGTTTGTCTCTGTTTCAGTATATCTTACACAGATCTTAAGGTCACTGCACTATTGATTTCCACATTGGTAGTGTGTAACACGTAGGACACCACTGCCAAAGCTGTGAGGGTTTAGAAGGTGGAGGTTTAGGGTGCTGTAGCTGCTGTACAACAGCTCTCCCTGTTGGATTTGAATATGGAGGGGTACAAGTATTGTTGGTGGGCTGTATAAAAACAAAGAATTTTTCTATTAAAAAAATGTGGTCCTTTGAAGGAAGAAATCGCTTCCAAAAGAAGGCAAACACACCTATTACATTATTAGCACAAAACCTTACAAACAAGAGATACAGACCACCTGCAGACAAGATGCTGTCCCTCTCAGTTCCTGTTTCATATTTACAGCCCTACAGATGTTTTGCATACACTCAGGGATTTAAAAAAAATTTAGTGAATAGTCTGTGGGAGATGGGCTGTCAAAGAGCTCTCAGCCTTCTGGTCAGTGTTTGGTTTTTCCTAACAAGATCTTGCTTGCTTTTTTTTTTTT
>JAAWXA010000009.1:2757018-2794340 GCA_038090715.1 Florisuga fusca
AGAGAGGAGGGACTGAGGGGTGCAAAAGTGATCATTTCTCCTGAATAAGTCTCTCCTGCTGCAGACAAAGTCTAACAGTTTTCATAGTTTTGCCCAAAGTAGAATATGCCCAATCTCTCCACTGAGAGATCCTTGATTCTCCAGCAAACATATTTTTGTTATCAGATCTTCTGTTTCTGTGTAAAACCTTCAGAACATGCTATCCCCAAATCTGCATCTGATAACTGTTTCCAAGTGGTGACTGAGAAAATTGCCTTTGCAGCCCTTTTCTTGGTAACTGAAACAATAAGGTGAGCTCTTCTTGACTACAAAAATTAAAGTGTAACCTGTCTGTTGCCAGTATTTCTGTCTTCAATACAGAGAAAAATTAAATATTAGATTTTAGTAATATTTTTGTTGCTGATGTTATTGTTATTTTAAAAGGCAATTCAGCAGCAAAGCTCATCAGAAACTGAAGGAGAAGGAGGAAATACAGCAGATGCCAGCAGTGAGGAGGAAGGCGATCGGGTAGAAGAGGATGGAAAAGGAAAAAGAAAGAATGAAAAAGCAGGCTCAAAACGGAAAAAATCCTACACTTCAAAGGTTATTTTCTGAGTTTTTCTTTTGATACCTATGTGCATTTATAATTAGAATATCGTCCACCTCTTGGCAATCTGTTCTTCCTTCTTCAGTATTATGATTCTGGTAGGACAATGATGGTGTTCTAACAGGCAAAGGGAAGAGCTCTTGCTTCTGTAGACAGACTTGGTGAGACAACAGTTGAAGTACTCTGCCCTGTTCTAGAGCCCACGCTTTGAGAAGGAGGTGAAAGGTAGGGAGGGAGTTCAGAAAGACTGGAAAAAAAATCCGTGCAAAGATGTTTTGATAGATACACACACACACACACAAAATATTCTTAGGAGTGTGCCTCCAGGGAGACTGAGTTCACTTTGGTTCCTGTCTGGGAGAATTCAAGCTTCCCTCTCCTGTCCCTAGTGTGAATGTCCCAGATGCCATGGTACACGACACAGCAGGGTCAGATGTGCTCAGCTGCTCCTCTTAAATCAGAGTGTAAGGTAACACAGTACAGGATACAGAATGGGAGGAAGAACTAATTCACAAAACAGGGAGTGGGGCACTCAATTTGTAGATAAAAGACCTGCACTGTAGTACCTACCTGCCATGTTAATACTTAAATAACAACACAGATGAGGAAGCTAAGAGTGATGTGTCTCAGACTGGATGGTAATGGCAGGTGAACGTAATCACCCGGGTGAAAGGGAGCAACTTTGGGTTCAGAAATCCTTCCCATTTGTCACCAGGGTGAAAGGAAAAAGCATTACAGTCAAAACATTACATTTCCACCACTTCTGTGTGTGCCTCCAGATCTGTGCTTTGCTTAAAAAATGTGGAAAGTGTGGCAGAGTCATGTTCATTCACATTCGTGTTGTTCTTCTCTGAAATGAACACTAAATGAAATTAAAAGAAGCAAGCAACCAATGTCATCCAGGCTCAGTTTGGGGGAGAACAGGAGTTTTTGTGGTTTATCCACTGAACAAAATGTATTAAGTAATTTCACCCCCTTTGTGTGTTTTACATTACAAATGCAGGTCTGGTCTACCATCTTCTTTTCAGGAGACTGAGCAAACCGAGGATTAGGAAAATGGTGGCTTAATGCCACAATTTATCCTTTTGTACTATAGAATTGCATAACATAAAGGAAGCAGAAAAGATGTATTGGTTCCACATGGCTTTAATGTTAATATATTAAAGCTGACAGCACTAAAAAAAAAGAAATAGAAAGAGGCTCTGCTAATGTTATTCTCATTTTACATCTCTGTGTTTAATCAAAACTTTTGTCAAGCTGGCACCATATGTTTCATTAACTAGCAAAACCTACAGGTGACCCAACACTAATACCCATCTCTGATTACTGTGTCTGTCAATTGTACTGCCAACCAGTGCTGAACACAGAATTCCTCCTTTTGCCACACTGATGGCAGTAACTCCAACTGCTTCACCTGAAAAACACGTTTTGCCCCACGCGTCCCTCCCCAGTATCCATCTTGAACAGGGAACCACATCATCAGACAGCATTCCACATGCATTGCAAAAGTGTCTTTCCTGACTGAAGCTTAGTTTTTACTTTTTAACTTCGTTTCTTATCATTTTAGAAATCCTCCAAGCAGTCACGGAAATCTCCTGGAGATGAAGATGATAAGGACTGCAAAGAGGAAGAAAATAAGAGCAGCTCTGATGCTGGAGACGCAGGCAATGACACAAGAAACACTTCTTCAGATTTGCAGAAAACCAGTGAAGGGGTAATCTTCTGTTACTATCATTCACTTCCTACTGGGGGGCTTCAGAGAAAAGTTGCATTGCAGTGACCTGTGCATATCATGTGCCATCTTTTAATGTTTCATTTCAGTGCTCAGAATGTGTCTAGAACAGAAACATGGGACTGGTCCCTGCACTGGTAAAAATTTTGCTCTACAGAAACAACTGAATGAGAAAAGATACTCTAAGCATTATTTTTGTTCCAACACTTGTATGGTTGTCAGCTGAGAGGAACTACTGAAAACCACGAGCTGGAATGATGCAAAATTGATGTGAGAGCAGAATCAAGACTGTTGGCGTGATGTATTTTGGCTCACTGAACAGTGGGAGCCTGCTTATCTTTTCCCAGTTGTTTAAAATTTGTGCAGTCCCACTGACTTCTTTGTAGTTCATGAGGGCTCATGTGCACTTTACAGAGTCTGCATGCTGCAGGTATTAGGGCAGTTTTTTCACTTGGAATGTGACCTTCTAAGGAGGGGATACACAGTCTGCTCCAGAGCAGGTTCATGTGACCTCCTTTTATGTTTGTCAGTTGTGTGTCCATATCTACTATTTTGTTGTGACCACAACAGAAGGGAAGGCTGCTGAGCAGGGGAATTGGTTGTCAGGCACCTTTAGCAACCATTACCACTTCTGAGCCTCTGGAGCAGCACCAACCTGCCTGCTCCAGACTTGCAGCTCTGACTCGGGACTGGTTCTTGTGCTGTCTCTATGCCAGGGCTCTGCCACGTGCCCAGCAGCCAGGGTGGTTGTCACAGCAGTTGCTGAGTGACACGAATCCCCAGGTGTGGGAGGAAGCCAGCCAGCTCAGGCTCTCATCTGACATTGTCCCCACGGTGCCTTAGCACCCTGCTGTGTGCTCAGCCTCAATCCTTTCCCACAAGACACAACCTCTAAAGGGCTGCCCTTGTCTTGCACTTAAAGACACGTCCCAGAGTGTCCTTTCCCCAGTCTCTCTGTGGTGCCTTGTCTGTGTTTTGTGGCCCCTTGCCTTCGGAAGACTTTGATAGGTGGCCCATGAGGTCAGGAAGTGTCCCCTTACACTCTCCCGTGCCCTCTGAACAAGCGTCTGTCTTTAGCCAGAGACTGACACAAGGAGACTCTTCCTCTCCACACTGCACCCACATAATTTTAGAGTTTGGAGCCGATGAGTGAATGTGTAGTGCATGTGTTGCCCACAGTCTGGCATATCTTCAAATAGGTGTTCAATTAAGAAAGCTGGCCATAAGGTCCGTCAGAGACTGTGACTTCAGAAGTTTAGGAGAGCAGTGACAGGGGATATGTCTGTGAACTTCAGACATGTTCTCCATGTAATGACAAAATGCTTGCTGAGTTAGATCAGTCATGGATTATGGTGTTCTGCAGCTTTTTCAGGATTGCAGATATTTCTGTCCCTGTGCTGAAATACTATCAACAGTGTCTGTGTCTAGACATTCCTGCTAGACATTCCTGCCTCACATTCCTGCTAGACCTCACACTTGAAAGACCAGTCTTTAACCAGGTTTCCAGTGCTTTTGACATCATGGGAAAGGTTGAGTTTTAGTAGCATATATTAAAGACAAATGGAGAGACAGTTTTACAAGCAACTTAAGGTAAAAGCACTGATAACTTTAGAGGAATTCACATCTTGATCCAGATATGTCACCTTGGGCATTTCTTCCATAGAATCAGAATTTCACATGTAAATCCTCTTTTTAGTTTTTGTCAGTAGTGCAATTCTCTTTCAGGACCAGGAGGGGACACTCTTCCTCCTAGCATCCTCAAGGCCAGACCAGGTGTCTATTTAGAAGGTACACCTTTAGCAGACACATGACACTTTGGGAATGAGTAATCAGATTACATTTTTTTTTTTTTCAATGGGTGGTAAGCAGCCAGTCACACAGCCTGTGTCTGGAACAACCTCTTGAGGGGTTGGCTGACCTGCAGCCACATCTGGGAGTCTGCTGGAGGGTGCTGAGCTCCTCCACCCCATGCACTTGGACTTCCCTTCTGTAGAGAGAAAGGTTGAAAAAGACCAGCATGTGCCCTCCGAGTTGTGGCATGGTCCTCTTGTTCACATGCATGAATTCAGAAGAATTTCTAGGTCTGCTGAAAGACACCATCGTAGAGGAGGTTATGGTCTCTCTAAAATCATTCAGCTTAGAAGAAGATCATTGGACCAGCAACACGCAGACTGAGGAGGATGGGCTTCCTCCTCCTCCTCCCCGGTGTGCAGCCCAGGAGCTCTGCACCCACCGCTGGGGCTGTGCCGGGCCGGTCCAGCTCAGGGCCCGGAGCTGCCCATGAGATGGCGCCAGGCGACCACCAAAGGGAGCCCGGGGTGCATCCCTCCCCATTCCATTGCCGGGGGGAAGAGTTTGTTTCATAATGGCTTGGAGAAAGGTACTGTGAAGGCAAGGAGACAAGAAAAACAAGGGTCAGGGCCTTTACCTCAAGGACAGGGGGTTCATCCACTGGTTTTGCCACCGTGACTGGTGGTGGTCTGTCTGGTGGTGGAGGCCAGGAAGGGCTATGGAAAGCTGGTGGGCAGAAGTTGTGGGTTCAGCTCGCTTACCTGTAGTATTCCCCACAGGCTGCATCCTGCAGAGCCTCTGGGTCCTGTGCTCTGCAGGTCTGTGACCATGCAGCAGTTGTCTAAAGGACACGAGCTGCTTTTTTCATAAAAATACTCACGCTAATGAGGAAGTGATTATGTTTTATAATGCCTGGGCTGCAGGCTGGAGACACATCTGCCCTCTGCAGACCAGAGGGAACCTTGCCTTTTAATCCTACTCTTACCCTCAGCATCATGAGGACCTTCTTGAAGGGTTAACAGCTGAAGTCAAATGATTGCAGGAGCATCTTCATCTATATTTTAAATGAAATTTCTAACCTGCAGGTGGTAGAGAAAAGCTTTAAAATGTGAAGTGATGGCTTCCTAAAGATTCAAAACCCAGAGCAAATAAAAGTAATTCCAAAGCTATGATATTTTTTCAGCCAATTTCATACTTTTCAAGAGCTCAACTTGTGATTTTTGTTCTTTATCCCTGGGGTTGTTAAAGATGCTCTCTTTTCTATCCCTTAGTTTCTCCACTATTCTTGAGGACTACAGGCACTCTCAACAGAAGAGACATTAGCTTCACAGACTCAGCCACATTTTGTAATTGTGTCCTGCCACTACCTGTTTCTCAGGCTCTCCTTTACTGCTGTTCTTTGGCTGACTCCATCCTTGAAAAATGTAAACCTGAACCTCAGTATTTTGTTACCTGATATTAATCAACTAATAACAAGACAGCCCATCCCAGAGTTTTCTCAAGAGTCACAGACCCACCTCCATGACAGTCCTCTGCTGTTAAACACTAAATTGTTCTGACTTTCTCAAAATACCACACGAACACAATATTCCAGTGGAAAGGTATTCCTGGCTCTGTGTTGTTTACTTCCTGTGGTACAAAATGAGCTGATAAATCAGTGAATTCATAGCAGCAGATTTACAGTCCACATTAAAATCTGCTTGTGTCTTTGGTTCTTGGTTGGCATAACTCTGACTCTTTATTACTCAACACCTAAGTTGCTTTTCATTTCTACTCTCTGGTTACCCACATCATGATGTTTGAAAGCTGCCTGTAGTCCCTGCCCAATTATAGAGTATCTGAATGTTAAGGTCAGCACTCGGGGTATGAGGTAAATTTTTCTTTTGGTATTCATGATTTTAGTTGCAGTCTGGGCACTGTGCTGGTAAACAAGGCATTCCCTTTGTGTATGGATGTATGTGGCTGCTTTCAGGAGGTGAATGATTTTACTTTGAAAAACAGTATTTGAAACCTAATAGAGTTACTGGAAATTAAATGCTTTTTTTACTCCTGGTATGGCCTGAATATTAAAGTGGGGTAAAGGACTGTGATCTTTTTTACTCATGCTGACAATCAGTGACTAACATGGGAGTCAGTGGATCTATTTGTGGAGGCAACTGCTTGCCAGCATGCATAAGGGGATCAAAATCTGGTCCAAAATTACTGCCATCTGATACTATTGCAATTGGGAGAACATATTTAAAGCAGCTTGTGTCCAGGACATGTTTTTTGTTGTGATGTTCTTGTAAGGTAGCAACAATTCCAGTTATGGCTGTGAAAGGCAAGTGTTAGGGCCAAACTGGCCAGAGAAATGCAGGTGCTTGAGTCATTCTGATGTGGTTTTGAGAAGTTTGGTTCCTTTACTCTTCCTTCTTTACTTCTCATGAATAACACTGCTGCGCCTGCATAAGATTTAGGGGTTTGCCAACACTAAAAGCACAGCATTTAGGGCTCTATTCCATGTAAAAGCATTTACATGGGTATTTTTCTAGAAAATGAAAATGGTTTTGTTTTGGGGTTTTTTTTTCAGCAATTTGAGGTTAAAATCTAGCCCTCAAAAAAAAATTTGCAAAAATGTGTTTATTGCATGGTAAATTTTTTTTTATGTTGAAAATACTGGTATACTCTCTAGTGTAAAGAGGTGTGTTTTCTGCTGCCTTCCTATAGCTCAGGATAACAGTAGTAGGAGACATAACTCAGGAGAAGCATGTATGTCTGAATGCAAGTTGAGATTAAAGTAGCTGGTATAGATGAAATATGTTCTTTGCATTTCTGTGTACATTGAATCCTGTCACCATTTTGACCTGAAAGCAACACAGAATAACAATGATCATACAGAGCAAGTAAATAATTATTCTTCTGCCCATCCAGCAGGAGTCTTTAAAGTACAGAATGCCCGAGTCTCTCACCTGACACTGTTGAAGAAGGAATTTTCAGTGCCAGGAAAAAAAAAAAAAAAGCAGTTTATGGGTTTAGTTTTACTGCCTGCTCTCTGCACTCGCTGTTTTTAAATTTTCCTGATGACTGAAACGCTTCACTCTAAGCATTCGGATCTGTGCCCTTTGCTCTGTGTGCAGCAGCGCTGGTCAGTGCAGCACAAATTGTGCCATCTTACAGTAGAGCTGGGAGACTTGTTCAAACAAAGATGATGTGTGTGGATCTGTTTCTGAACAGACATGAAACCATGGAGACCATGGAAACGGCGCAGCTCTGCCGCATCCTTGTGCAGCGGCTGCGATGGAGCCTGGCAGCACGTGCTGCCTGGGGAGGGGAGGCAGCAGCAGCCCCTGCACAGCCCAGGGGGCTGCCTGCCTTATGGGGAGAAGAAAATTGCTGACTTCTGGGGCTCCTAGGAGGCAAAATGTGTGCCATGCTGGAAGCTGGTACTGGAAACTCAAAATGCTAGAGGATGGTTTGCATACTGGGCTCCTTGTTGTCCCTTTTGTGCCCAGCAGACCTGTCTGTGAGACAGTGGGGAGTGGAAGTGTTAATATTCCCAGTGCCCTGCATGAGAGTGGTGTCTGGCAATCTTCTGGCCTTAGCCTAGAGGGGAGTTGTTAGTGGAAAGGTTTCATGCTCCAGGACAGTTTTCCTTACTGGATCTGAGAGTGACACCACAGGGATCGCCTTTCACCACTGATCCTGCCTATCACTGCAGGGTGGCAGCTGCCATTAAGAACTTTAGCAGAAGGCATGGTTTGATTGACTAATAATTTGTAGTTGTGTTAATGAGTGTCTGCACTTCCCTCTGAAGGGAAAGAAACAACAGTGAACCTCTCCAAGCCACCATCTCCAAAGCGTCATCATTGACTCTTAAGCAGGAGAGGTCAATGGAAGTGTGGTCCTCTGGATGAGTGCATTGTTACACTTTTTTGGGGGGAGGCAGGGCTCCAGCAGTTCCTGGGAGCCATCATTACATGCATCAGCATTTTATAACAACCCTTTATAATGTGTCATTGGTCAGGATATCCCAGGACCTCCCACCTGGAACGCAGAGGTTTCCATGACTTACTGTTTGCAAACTCCTTGCCAAAGGAGAGAAGAAGCACTTAGAGCAAACACAACGCAGCAACCAGACTGCACAGTGGGCACTTGTGTGCTCTTATTCTCTTGTATGGGGAAGCATAGACTGCTGTAGCCATGGCATCATGCAGAGCAGGTATGATGAGCAAAAGGGGAAAGAGCTCAGGCAGCAAACTGCTCATGCACAGATGTTGAAATGTCTTCTTTTCAGATCCTTCTTCAGATCCAGTGTAAAATCCCCAGTGGATTTAACCTGTACTCCCCCGTGTATTCCTTGGTGTTGATTTTTTTTCTTCGCTGATCACATCAAATGCAGCACTAATTCCTCTCTAGTCCTTGTATGTTGTGTTTCTGTCCATCCATCAGTGTGGCTGGACAAGCATTCACATTCTGAATTCTTAATGATGGAGACTTCTTGCTCAGGGTCAGATAGCCATGGAGCATTGCACGTCCTCGTGCTGTTGGGCCAAAGTGATGTGTCCCTCTGCCTGTAGGTGAGTTTTCAATCTCTGTTTAACCTGAAGAAATGAAGACTTGGAGACATTTGCCATGACCACAGGAGGACACTCTGACCCTGTTGCCACTACTGTCAGGGGAGGCAAGAGCTGTCCTTGACTCAGTCATGGAGTGAGAGCTGCTTCCTTTTCTGTCATGACCTCACAGTGAACGTCAAGCCAAACTCTCCTTTTCAGAAGCAGCATTCAGATACCTTAGCTGACTGTTTCTCTATCCTCATCCTTGCAAAGTGTTCCTTTGTTTGAACAACGGGCTGTTTCTGTCTCAAGGTGTTCAGGAATACAGCAGTGCCTGAGCACAAAGCTCAGCAGTGGTTTAGTGCAGTGGAAGAATGCAAAGTTTGGTTGTGTGTGAAGTACACTACAAGATTTGCAATTAAGTGATTGGGGAAAACAAAAAAAAAGAAACCACATACATGACTCAGGCTGCTTCTTTGAGTAAATCCATAAATGTTTACTTTAAACTGTATTATTTAATGTTTTTTACTGGACTGTTTAGTTAATGTAACGTAAGCAGTTTTCTCTAAAAAAAAATTCTTTTCAAACAGAGGAGGTGGTTACTTGTACCTGGGACTTTGAAGCTTGAGAAAATGGCAATAATTATGTCAAGTTTTTTTGCAGGGTGCCTTTTCTTA
The DNA here is from genome assembly GCA_038090715.1 of Florisuga fusca. NCBI lineage: Eukaryota > Metazoa > Chordata > Aves > Apodiformes > Trochilidae > Florisuga > Florisuga fusca. Next base: position 2,766,340 of record JAAWXA010000009.1, read on the forward strand.
CATTAAATATGATTTTATTTGTTTTTTCTTTCTCTCTTTCAGACTTAACCAACATAATGACTGCTGAATATTAAGGGAAAACATGAGAAGGTTACATGTTTGGTTGTCTAATATTCTTGGATTTGATATGAGTCACCACATCTGTTCATTAGCATCATTAACAGCATCCCAGTCTGTATGCACATTATTCACATTCCTATCTGTTGTGTTTGCAGAAATGACATTTTACCCTTTTTTCTAAGGGTTACTTTTTGATTTTCTTATTATTTGGTTGCATGAAGTTGCCCTTTGCCAGTGGCTGAGGTTTATGAAGATATCACATACTTGAACATGTTTTAGATTCCTTTTCTAGATAGAAAAGGTGTAACTCCAGATTATATTATTCTAAATGAACATTTAAAAAAAAACAAACAAGTAAATCTTAGAAATGAGTCCCCTCCATATGAGACTACAACAGTTTCTTCCACCTCCAAACATAATTTCAAATTTCCCTATACCCATACTTTGTTGATTTTTGATCAGTTTACAACATAAAAGAAAAATTCTTGAGTTGAGATCACCACCAAGTTCAATAATGTAATAAAATACCTTTCCTTATTAGAAGTACTTAGCTAGTTATACTCTTAATACTTCTCAAAACCATGATGTAATGTACACTATCTGACTTAGTTCCTATATGTGGAGTTAGTGAAAGTCTTTTTGTGTTTCTTTAGATTAATACAAGGATTTTTTCCAATGCCAACACAATTTGAAATCATTCGTTTGGATGCTTTCCATTTTTAAGCTTACTGTGATATAGAACCCTATGGGAAACCAAAAGAAAACATCAATTTTAAATAATGGAAGAAAGGCTTAAAAAAGGATGCTGTCATTCTGGCTTTTTTTTCCGTTTGGAAATAGAACTAGACTAGTAAGTAAGCATTCCAAATCCATTATTCTGTGTACATTATTGTTGCTATTGTGATAATAGAGATTTTTATTTATTTTTATGCCAGCTTTTATTGTGAAAACATATTTAGTCTGGTTTTATCAATCCTTGTTATGCTTGTCTTTGGAACATCTTTTGCGTATTCAAGGTTTGTAGTTGACGAGTTTACTGTAAAAAATGAAAAAAAAACCACAACAAAAAAACAAAAAAGAAAACAAAAAGAAAACAAAAAAATGTATTGTTTTTACAGAATAAATTTATTGGAATGTGTATTGGGAGTAAGGTTTGAGGTTGTAAGCAACTAAGTTAGCGTCATATTTGGCTTCATACGTGTAATAATGTGAGGTATTAATGTAAGTCAAGTATTAAAGCAAAACATTCTGTTAACATGAGTTGACCATAATAGATACAAGTGCAGGTGAGATCTTTATTTTTTCTGTACTTTGCCTTTTCTGGATAACAGGAGGTCATTAAATTCACCTTGAATGTATTCAACGTTTCTTTAAAAACATTAGGAGTAACATCAGAGGCTCAACTACCTGAGTGTGAGACAGGAGGTCCTCCTGCAGCCCAACAGCTCTGGGTTTGTGTTCCTTGGAGGATGTACTGGGGTGGAGTTATCCCAAATTCTTGTGTACTTGGAAGGAGCCCATGCCAGGGAGGCTGGGTGCTGCAGGAAATGATGGCTAAGTTCCTTTTTGCCAAGAAGCATTGACTGAGATGTGCTGTGGTTATTTTGGACCTTCCCCTTGGGGCTGGAGGTATAAAAACCATGGGTTCTCTCTTCCAAGCACTGCTGGGAACTACACCTCAGTGTTCAATGGGAGAGTGTTAAAGCATCAGTTTCTTGCTGCTCCCCAAGTCCCCCTTTTCAGGGTACACCACACATGCGCATGAGCTGATGCTTTCTTGTTACTGATTAGGTTTAAAAAGACAAAATTCTCTAAATCAAAACATCCAAAATCAACATCTCAAAATCAAGTGTTTCCAGTTAAAATGTATGAGCTAATTTCCTCTGTGAGAAAGGCACCAAAGGTACTGCTTTTAGTATAAATACACAGAGAAGTCACAGAAATAGTCATAATTGCAAATAGAAACATAAACTACACAAACCAAGATTGCTGTATTTGCTGCTACTTGTTTATGATCCAACAGGATTAGCAAAAGTAGCTGCAGAGAAGAAAGCAGCCAAAAAAACCTCCAAAAAGCCTCCAAAAAAACCCCTCCTCTCTGAAAATTCATGGTACAGTGTAAGGCATGATTGCTTCAGGTAACGAGCCCTCTGTGCCCAGCTCAGAAGTGCTAGTGAGCAAGTGCTTAACTTCCAGGAGATGAGCAGTCCTTGCAGAAGTGAATCCCTAAAAGATTTAACAAAGCTATATGATTTGCTTATCATCTATGGAGTTTTACCATAAGAGTTGATTGCTTCTTACAAGATTTCTTGGGATTTTTAACAAGGCTGACCCACAAGGCATACTTTTTAACAAATAAAACATGTGCATGTGACAGAGTTATGTATGTTAATTTTTGACACTTCAAAATGTTGACCTTCACATTATTCTGTAGCTTTGTGTAGGGACTGGCAGCACTGATATTCTTCAGTGTGTGAAGGCTAAACACTGACATCATTATTATTATTATTTAACTTCATGCAGTATTTCTAAAACTGTCAAAGCAGCTTATTTAAAAATAGCTCTGTGAACTAGCAACTCCACTGCAGTGCAAAGTCACAATGTTGAGAAGTGGTACTGAAGGCAGTCATCTTTATTTTCCCTTTTTGAGGAGGATAGACAAAACAGACCGTGCAACTTTACACAACTGTGCAATTTTATACTTCTTACACACTTCATTTGGGTTCTATTTGAGCAGTTCGATTACATCCCAAGCCAATTATATACATCGCCAAAAAGTGGAGCTGAAAACAGTTGTGCTATTCTGGTTTTTCTTCTTTTTTTGTTTTCATAAAAAACTCTGGCTTGTTGACACACCTGTAAGCCAACAGCTGGGGAAGAATTCCATACATTATGTTCAATACCAGAAAAAACTCTTTTGCTTCTTCAGGGACTCTGTAGATGTAAGGAGTTCGGGCATGAAGAGAAGCACCAATATGGGAAAATTGAGCCTGTGGTGTGTATAGAACGTATATAATAAAAAAAGAAAGAAAAAAAAAAAAAAAAAAAAAAAAAAAAAAAAAAAAAAAAGTAAAGTTGATGCATATTTTGGAAAGACAGCATAATCTGCATGCAAGTATGCATCTCCAGTGACATTTTCCAAGCCAGCCCTTTTATTCCAGAAGTACCCATCATCTTTTTCACAGTGGTACAAAAACACAGCCTAAATTAAGGTCATTAATATCTCGGTGTAAGAGATTAATATCTTGGTGTAAGAGGCATAAGAGGAACAGTCAGTACCATGGTATATTTTAGGTATATTATGCACGTAGTAGCACTGATCTTTACGCCAGGTAGAGGATTTCAACCTTAACTTAGAGGTGATTATTCATTCAGCAGGGTCCACAATCCTTCACCAGGCAAAGGGGCACTGCAGGGTGCATCCCTGTAGAGATCTGCACTCCCCAGCCTCAGCCCAGTGGTGGGGGTGGGACTCACACCCACCCACCTGCGGTGGTTGTGTTTGGCATCAGGGGGAAGCAGACAGACATTCATTCACTCCAAATACTGTTTGAAAATAAAATCTTGGAAGCTATGTTAGGGGTTTATTTGATTTTTTTTTTTTTAATCTTAAACCCAGTCTTCCAGATTCTGAGCCCAGAACTCCTGATGAGTTCAGAAAACATCTGCAATATTTGGCTTTGGTGCTGTTTGTGGCTCTGAAGTATAGGTTAAATTTATAGAAGGTTATACACAAAGAGGAGTTTGGTGGGCTGAAGCATGTTTTTAGGATAAACAAACGTTTAAAGATAGAAGTGTTGGGACAGTCGCTGCCTTTTGTCTCCATCTGTTACCTGCTATTTCAAGCCACAGCTCATTCACATTAACTATTGTGTGTCAAATTTTATTTTTATTTTTTTAAGTTAATTAGCAGCAGGGGAGATCTGAGAAGATAAACATAAATTTGATCCTAAGCAGAGCAAGAGAAGGGGAAAACAGGATTTTAGTAATGCAGAGAAGTGCACTATGGCCACATCACGTTCTCTCTTCTGACTTCATCAGGAATTATTTTGTTAGACTCACAAAGAACATAGTTCTGTTCATGGTTATTGAGGAAGAAAATGAAATACAGTGCAGGTGTCTGAATACACACCCCTCTAGCAAAAGGTTAGGCTGAGACCATAAATCAAAACAGCAAAGGAAATTGGTGATTCAGGTGATTCTAACCACCTCCATTTAACAGGGAGAGCTGATCTAGCAAACCTGACTCAGGAAGTGGAGTAATCAAAGAAATCAAATGCAAATATACTTCAGCAGAGTGCCACTTGGCTTGTTTCTGTAAATAGCTATTACACAGTTAACAGATGTTCAGGGGCATGCTATCAGCAGCCTTTTGATATCAGCCCCATAATTCAGCCTCTTGCTTGCAGCCTGCTTGCTCTCACCTGTGTCAGCCAAGAACTGCTTTTGGCACCTGAGCATTCCTGTTCAGCTCCCTGGTACCTTCCCTTGCCTGGGAAGCCATCCTGGATCAGGCAGCCAGAGCAACAGTGCTCAGCAGTGAATCCTCCAGTTATATGAGGCAGCAGTTTCCCAAGCAGCCAGGCAGGCACCATCAGGCTTCAGGTAGGAGGTTTGGAGCATTTAGTGCTTCCCTAGACACTCCTGGAGTCTTAGAGCCTCTACTAGGGTGAACAGTGCTAAGCTCTGGACTTGTCTGTGGAGGATGACAAGCTCTGCCTCTCTCCGAGACTGGCCAGCTGTGTGTTGTAGTAAGTCTGTGGTAAGTTCATTATAAATTCATAATAAACATTCTCAGAAAGAGGTGTAAGGGGCTGCTTCTGAGAGAGCCCAGATTTCCACAGCCTCTCCTAGATGCCTTTGAAGATGTCAGCCTTATTTTTGGTCTTGTGTCTAGTTTACTAGAGTTGTGGCAAATTAGTGAGCTTTGAGTATTATGAAAAGAAAAAGCAGAAGTATGTTGTTCTGTCTGTAGTCCATGAAGATTTTTGCTACCTAATTATGTACCATATAATGAAGTTATTGTTAGACTTGTTTTTTCAATGTAATGTGGGGGTTTTTTTTCCCTTTCGTTACTAGGAAGGATATTTAGGTTTGTTAAAGTAACATCTCTTTTTTTTAATTTGATTTGTCTCTGTGGAAATTGTGTTATGTCTTTAATCTCGTGTTTTCTTACCATGACTGTATCTGGTTCTGCTTTTTTTTTTTTTTAATTTTTTTTTTTTCCCCCCTTCTTCTCCCCTGCTTGGAGCAGGGGCTGTTGTCTTAAAAGCATGTATCTCTCTTCCCCAGTAGCCTAGTCCTGCTTTTCTTTCAAGTACCAGGCAGACTGGGACCAAATTAATAACTTTGAGTAATAATGTAAGAGCTCTTTCTGCTGGCACTACAGTGAGTGTGAGGAACCTTGAGTCTGTTGTGTTACCTTGCTGTGATCAGCTCCTCACACTATAAGCCATTCCTTGGTGTTTTCTGTTACTGAACACTCTCTAAATGAAGAATTTTGATGATTAAACTCCTAAACCTTGGATGAGAAATCAACCAGATGAGATGCTGCAGGTAAACTTATCAGTTGGCCTTATCTATTTAATATATATATATAGCCTTTGTTAACCTCCAAGCCTCAGCCACTCTGCTGAGGCTGTTCCACAGGAAGCTGCCTGGTGCTGGATATGGCAATGCTCAACTTGATAACTGCAATTTGCATGTGCCTGGTACTAATTAATTTTCTTGTCTGTATTAAATAGTTCAAGTTTGGGTTTTTTTTTAACAGTAATTTTTGCCTGTAGCCAATCATGGGCAGTACTTCAGATATACTGAATATGAAACACACTATTGCCTGTGTTAATCATACAGCTGAGAGGTACAAAGTGCCATTAAAAAAAAAAAAAAAAAAGTGCTTGTTATAGGAAACAAAACAAAAAAAACCCCAAACCAAAAAAACAAACCAAACAAAAATCACCTTCAGTTCTTGGGGCTGACCTTCTTGGTAAATTTGCAAGATTGTAGGGCACTCTGACTTCTGGTTTACTTTTCCTTGGGCTAAATAATGTCTGAAGGAGCAGTTTCTTTCCTTGCTGTCTGGAGAACTAATGAAACCTGAATAATCTGTCAGTAGAGAGGGGTTCCTGGCACAGGCTTGCATATTCTATCTAGCTTGGGCTTTTTTTAGCTTAGATTTGGGCCAAATTCAGTTGTATAATTATGATGCCTTTGGATCATTTAAACTTCCTCATGAATGTATTTGACATATTCTGGTTTGATAGAATTTGGTGATTCAAGATTCTCTCTGATACTGAAGAAAAAGCAGTCGTAATATCTGTGATAGCTGCTCACAAACAGAAAATAAACTATTACTGCCCTCATCCTTAGGGGCACTTAAACTGGATTGTAGTTTTTATCCATGATTGTTGCCTCTGGCCCAGAGAACCTGTCTAATCATGGTATCTGAATTCTAATTATTGCCATGTCTGTATGTTCTCATAATTATTGCTGGATTAATCATGGCTTTTCTGCATTGTCTGGATGTTCAGAGCATGTTTTGTTTCCTACATACAGTACAGATCAGCTTTCACTGTCTCAACTGCTAACTGGTTGTCTACATGTCATGAGCAGTCACTTCCTTTTGAATTTTATTGTTTTGTTTAGTCTTCTCATAACCATCAGTACCATCTAGTAATTACCTAGAGTTGATAATTTTGGAGAATCAGAACAGAATGAGTTGTAAAAGTGTCATCATTGGTTGTCTTTGGCAACATGAATATGTCTTAGTGTTACTGTGGTTTGTGGCTCAGAAAGTTCCCAGTGTTATATCAACACCATCAACTGATACTGTTCCTTTTCGGTGACTAGTAGATACTTTTTTTTAGTTTACCTTTTTCAGATTGCCTAGTTGGCCAAAATGTATTATGGAAACTATGTATCTTACTGTTTGGTTGTTTTGGGATGTTCTTATCAAATGTTACAGCTTTAATACAGGCTTCCTTTGTGGTCTCTGCTGAGTGCATAGTGCTTAATTAAGGATTAAATGAGCCAAATGAAAAGATTCTGCAGAAGGAGAGATCTGTTAAAGCAAGAGTGCAGTTGTTAGACACATAATAGGTTTGATTCTTGAGTCTCTTGAATTAGTTTTTTACAGATATAAGTGGTGATCTGAGTTAGAATGGCATGAAGCCTGCATGGGATGATCAAACCCTGGGCACTGTATTTATTCCATAGCTCTCTACATTAACTTGTAATTCAAGAGTGAACATTACAAACAAATACCTGAGCTAGTCCTCCAGCATGTATAAGGGTTAAATCAGGCATCCAGGAACAACCAGGCACCAGTAGGCCATACAGAGCAACCACAGAGTATGGCACAGAGTAGAACATGTATGCCAGCATCTGCATTTTAAACACAAATATTAGTTGCTTTGTAGAGTGAGCATTTAAAAATCCTCCAGCTCCTGACTGAGGAGTTGAGACTATTTAAAACTACTTTCCTGACAGCAATGATTCTGAGGCCTTTTTGCAACTATAACTTATTTGAGAAAAGATGATGTTGACTGGATCCAGCTACCCTAAAGCCTCCAGTAGTATTGACAGCTGTTGTCTCATTTCTGGTCCACTTCATCCCAGGAGATGTTTTCCTACCCTTTGCTGTCTTGAGACCATGCCAGTAAGCATGGCTTGACTTAATGTCTCTTTCACAAGCTCCCTTGCACTTTCACCTGGGAGGAAAGAAACGCCCAACCCACCCCTTTCCCGGACAGAACAGGTTCAGCAGAGAGATTTGGGTTTTGTTTACTGAATCCTCTTAGTGCTCCAGGCCCTGCCCCGGGCAGCAGCCAGGGCTGCAAAGAATGGCAACCTGGCAAACACTATGGATCTGAGGCACAGCATTCCCTCCTCTGCAGTGCTTGTGTAAACAGGGTTTGTAAAAAAGTGTCACATTTCAAGGAGTGTGTCACTTATGACAGAAGTGTAACATGAGCTTAAGGAATCTAGTCCTACTGCTCTCCTTTTCACTTTATTGCTCCAGAATGAAAGTCTACTTTGCTGTGCTAAGGAAGGGGAATGATCATAAAAAGCATGCAGATAGGTTTCATGGAATATATTAAAAGAAGCTTAATAATTAGGATGCATAACTGGGTAACTCATCTGAATTCAAGTTAGGTATATCACAACAAAGAGTTTGCATTTTTTCTGCTCCAGGCATTACAGGGGACAATGCCATTTAACTCGCCATGAAGAAGAACCCTTATTGATCTTTTCACCTGTGAAACACATGCCTTCATCTTTGTGCCAGTTACCAAATCCCTTCTTAAAACACTCTATGCCCCAGAGTCAGGCAGTGCTTTACCTGAAGCTTGGGGTAGGCAGCAGGATCTTTTATATAAGGCTCATGAAGTTGAATATACAGCCGGCAGAGTTCAGCAGGGCAATCCAGAGCAATCTAAGGAGAATTTTTAAAACTTCCCATGAACAAAATTTATTCTAAAATGAGCTTACTGATACTTGTTACCAGCCCTAAAGATCCACTGGCAGTCTGCACCACTGCTACCTTGGACTCTTGCTCAAAATCTATTGCAAAGGTGATCTGTTTGATCAGCAGTTAAAAAGCTGAAATGCAGCCTCCTCTCAGCTCCTGCTCAGGGGGGTTGTGAGGAAATGCTGACATCCTGCTTCAAAGATTGTGACTGAAGAGAGTTGTCAGTTGTCTATGCTGTAGTAGAACTGTAATTGCTATTGATTTGCTCTGATAAAAAAGCTTTGATCCCAGCAAATGAACTTTCCAATGGAAAACTGCTCAGAGAGGGTAACTTCAGGTTTAGCACCAAGTTTTAGACTAGCAAATTGTGAATGTAGTCCAAGAAAAGAGTTGCAAGGTAGCAGTGGAGAGCAATGCAGAGACACAGGTGTTACTTGAAACAGTAATTTTTAAAAAAGAGAGTGACAAAGAGAGATTATTGTATTTTAAATTTCTATGAAAACAACAAAGTTTCTAAAAACATGGAGAGACCCAGTTTCAAAAGTAATGCCTTTCCAGAGACTCAAGAATCAACTACTACAAAATAATACTATTCTAAAATGAGTTGGTAATCTGTGTCATCAGCTGCTACTATCAATCAGTGTTTTATGGCAAAGCATTGTTACTGCCTAAATTACAGGACTGAACAGTAAGTTTTGCACGATTTAATTTCATGTGATTTGTGGTGTGACATTGAGGGGGAAACACAAAGATTTGCAAACAGTGCAGATTCCTCCCTGTACTCTTCCAACATGAGCATCCAAGAATTGGGTCTGACTGGACTACAGTGGGTTATGTTTTATTGGCTTTTTCACAAAATTGTGGTTGCTGCAGCTTACACAGAGATGTGCAGTTGATCTGTGTATGTATAAGGCCAGTAAGTGGTTTCTGTTTAGTAAAGGAAATATATAAGGAAATTGACTATCTGAGAGTCAACAGCAACAAAAAAAATTACTCTGAGAAATAAGGAAGTGGGACTGCAGAAGCAAGTTACATGATAGAGCATGAATTAACATTCCCCCACAGAGAAATTACAGGCAAAACAGCTGATTAACCTCCATCAGTGGTGCTCTGAAGTAGCACAAGCTATAAGAAATAGTCTGCAGCAAGTTGGAAGAATAAAAAATATTTCTGAGGCAAGTTTTCAGAGAAACAGCAGAAGATGAAAGAGTAATGTGAGCAGCAGAACTACAAAAGGACAAGCTGGGCTAGGTAAATAAAATATTGTTTGGGTGCTTGTAATTACCTCTTACTTGAATTATTCTAGACAGGATCAGATCTATAAATTGAGCAAGCAGGTTCTGCTTAAGAGAGAAGATGCTTTAGAGCTGACAAAGGACTAGATTAACCTACTACTAGGTTGGATAAATTGGATTTATCTCCTTCAGACATTTTCAGTACTAATTCATTCTCTCAAATTTTAATTTAATCAACTATGCTTAAAAAACAAACCTTTTTTTTAAAATAAGCTCTTGGTCAGTAGAAAAATTTATTTTTTCAGGTAACCTGGATAAGTCTTGGGTTTTTCAGGCAGAAATGTTTTTTATCTCATACAGTGTAAATTAACTTGGGTTCTATATAATTTTAACAATTCATCTCTGTTTAGAAAAATTAATATGATTTGGTTGGTTTATCTTAATGTTCTTTGACATAAATGTAAAAGCAAACCAATGAAAACAGTTTTAGGTCATGTTGATCTGCAGTTAGGATGCTATTTACTCTTGTGATTGTACACTTATTTTCTTTTGAAAAACAAACTACACACAGAGCAAAATGGAAAGCAAACTGCTACTAATTATCATAAATAATCAAATCTATCTTTATATAGTTCAGGCCTATTCCAATCCTGAAAGGCACATGATTCCTCTTAAGCAAAACAATACATACTCAGATACAATTATTTCAAATTTAAAAGTTTCAATATTAGAGGACAAAATATTAAAATACTAAAATATCTTCAACTTACCATGCCCCTAAATATGCAAAAACCTGTTGCTAGAATGAGGTATGCAGCTAACATTAAATCTAGTGGTCGTCTTAAGAGTCCTTTCTTCTGGACTTCCTGAACCACCTGCAACACAGAATATGTTTAGCAAGTACATCCCAGTTCTGTATGACATGCAGTTAACTCTACATCAGTCACTACAAGAAAGATGAGGTGGTGAAACAATAGAAGCAGTTAGTTCTCAGTTACATTACCCTGTTTATCCACTGATTTCAGAGACAGGAAGATTTCAGTATCTAAAAAGGTGACTTTGGGATGCAGTGAGGAAAATTAATCTGGTTAAACACTAGAAATGGGTGTATCAGATTAAAGTAATTTAAATAAAAATTAGTTTACTTTCAAATCAACTTAAATCAAATGAACACTAACTCTGAAATCACAGGTCTTTAAAGCAGTTTAACTTCAAGGTTGTCTGTGTTGTTAATTTGAATGAATTCACTTTCCTGAATGTCCCTGTGTAGAAAAGCTTTGGAAACATAGGTTTGTCTCAGACATTTGAAGTTGAATCTAATATACTTTGTAAAAGGACTGTCTAAAGGGACAGCAAAATGAGGGTCCATCTTGCTATTGGCAGTGACTGCTGGTTTTCAGCAGCCTGTGATGCTATTGAAATTAATGGAATATCACTGGCAAAAAAAAATAAAAGCTTTTCTGTGGTGAGTTGAGTTCTCCGAGTTCAGTGAGCAAATAATGTACCTTAATATGTGATGCAGGAATACAGAATGAAATGTGTGTGTGTGCATGTGGAAATTCCTTTCACTGTATGCCCTGAATTCCTCTGGTGGCCGTGGAAGCACTTCTCTGCATCTGGATCTGATCTGTGCCCCCTGTCCTCAGCCTTGACCATGGAAGCAGATGCCAGGGGTTCCTACTCATTCCTACTCATGTAAGTATCTAGTGTGGAAGATGGCTTGGAGGAACCAAGTTAAGTCACCTCTTTGTCTACATGGTAAAACTTAAAAGACCCATGGAAATAATTTGAGGTAGACTTTCAGCCCTGCATAGTCATGGACAAAACTATGAGCACGTTGGCTTATCTGCTGTAGTTCAGAGGGAAAGCTTCCCCATTTATGTGTTACTCATTTCCTCTTCCTTTTTATTAGCTGTGTGTTGGCATGCAGACAGCAAAAGAAAAACCTGATTTCCTTCCTGTTATACACTTGTGGAAATGTCTCCAAAGCACAAAACAATAATTAGGATGTAGAGGCACAGTTAAAAGCACTCATGATCAAGATACTCACAATAAAGCTATTGAAACAGGAGAACCGATCTTGCCAGCACAATTCCTGAGTAAGGACTGCAAGATCCAAATTCTAGTTTAACAAAAATAAGGCTATTTTAAATGCATAGGCCATCCTTTTCATAAAAGACCTCAGCTATGCAGTCATTTTGTCTCACCCTTCTGTTAGTGCAGCCATGTCACAAAACATCCTAAAATGAATGAGTGAAGTAAATTGACCAAGCAGAGAGGAGCTGCTGCTACAGGTTTCCCCTTTATTGCAAATAACATTGAACTCTGCACAGATCTTGCCAAGCCTGCTGTTCCTTTTGTGTAGCAAGGAAGTGTGTAGGCACACTTTGTATTTCTCATTGCAGGAAAAATCTCTTTTCTGTAACTTCTGAGGGTCCTCACATGATCAGTTTTAAACTTTCCCTTCTAAATGAGAGCATAACTCCATCCCTCTCCCATGCACCCACCTCTATTAGAAAACACCCACAACTTCACTGTCTCTTCTCTATCCCCACTGTTTTGGGGTTTTTTAATTAATTGGTTTATAATAATGGCAAACAAAATGTACCTTACTTTCATGTATTTTTCTGTATACTTGCACTATAATTTTTAAAAGCATTCTTACATTTTCTTCATAAATCTTTTAATACCAACTCTGAATAATGATAGCTAAAAAAAGTTCAGTTTTTACAGCTAATTGCAAATGATCTATTGAAGAGAACTAAATATTTTCTGAACTTAAAATGATTAGCTAACTAATTAGTAGCACTGGATAGAATTATTTCATGGAAACAGTTCTTAATTTATGACGGAGTTGTATAAAAATAAGAACTTCATGAGGAGTTGTGTTAAGATTTAAAGGCAATTTAAGGTGTGTAGTTATTGAACCGAGGTATTTATGCTTGGATACAGAGCATAAATTAGCCATGAAAACAAACTACAACTTTGAAACAACTTGGGAAATGTAGGAGGCCCCAGTGAAATAAACCAAGGCTTATTCTAGGACCTTCTGAACAAGGAAGCTTAGATTTACAGGAGAGGATTCACTAAGATGTGTCATATTAAATTTTCAGATCACCACTAACTTTTTATGCACTCTCTTTTTGAAATAAAGTTTTAAAACAATGTCTCTCTGGAATATAAACCAAAGAAAAATATCAAACTTTTCACACACTTCTGGTACAATCAGCCAGTGCCTCACTGCTGTTGCTCTGTGCCATAGGCTATGCCCCTTGCACACAGACTGGCTCTTAGCTATGGCACAGGAACAAACCTCCTCACCTGTGTCTGTTTTCAGTTACAGAATGACCCTGACTGACAGAAGTTCTTGTGATTCAAAAGTATTAATTAATTCTATTACTTACAACTGATATGGTGTGCTGTGGCATAAACTGGCTTGCTTGTAGCTACAAAGAGTTAAAGATCAGTTGTGTGCTTTGTACTGCAGGGATTTTTTTTATTTTAAAAAATCAAATTTGCTGCATTTTTAATTGCTCAGTTAATCTTACGACAGTCCAACCATTAAATTCAATGGCAAAGGGCTGAGGAGTTTTAAGTAAACTATTTTTAGAGATTTTTTTTTTATAACTAAGAAAGTATGTAAATAATTTTCATATAAATTAGTGTACGATGTCTTACCTGGAAAATCTAACAGTGCAAAATGCACATACAAAAATTATTAAATTGCATGAAATCCTTAAATCATATGCAGAAAAATATTATCCTGCAGAGCTTCTGTAAGGGTTTTGTGGTGCTTTATAAAGCTGGTATAAGTCAATGTCTTCAATAGCTAAGAAACTGATACAGTTAGAAACTGAACAGCTAGAAAGTAGTTATATCTAGAAATGAGTTCTTTATTCTGTACATGAGCTTCTTTTGCTTTTTATTATACCACCATAGTGAAATGGTCCTGCAGTATAGATATTTTTGCAGTGTCTGCACAGCCCAGCAGCAATTGTGACAGCAGTGAACAGTTACAGTACATTCTGCACTCACCAAGGGACCTAAAAAACTCAAAGAAACAGCAGCATATTTCAGTTTTCCTACCAGTAGCCAATACTTAAGTGCAATAATATTACCTTAACTGGAGCATCATGTGTTGCTGAAGGTTGGTTGTAAATCCGGAACCCAGCCCATATGGGGAGGCAAATATATGGTACACTTAAGAACAAAGCAGGAAACACTTTTGTTCCATATTTGCCTGTTAATAAATAATTAGAAGAGGCATGAAAATTTCTAAGTTGTGTTGGAGAAAAGTTTAAAAAGTATCCTATATAATATCAAACCTGAAGCAGCTATGGTAATGTGAAGAAAACACTAGAAATGTTAAAGCAACACAAATCTTGCTGAAAATTCTGTGCTCAGTAGTGGTAGCTCTGTCACAGGTGACAGATCCTATCAGACAGGAAGGTGACTTGAAAATTAGTGGGGTTTTGAGGAGACAGGAAACCATCTCCATCACCCTGTATCAGGCAGTCCTAGAGTATGGGACAGCTTTGATATCTCTTAGTGGAACTTGCCTCAAAGGGAGATGATCATCGTTTAAAAAAATAGAGGAATATTTTTGTTTGGGTTTTTAAGATCTGATACAACATCCATTTCCCAAAGTCCTGATTTCCCCGATGGGCCTGTACTAATATGTAAAGAGAAAACAAATTCAGAGAGCTATCCTCAGCCCAGGGAAATCAGGAAAACTGTCTTTCACACTGGCTACTCTGTGTCAGAAAAAAAGGCAGAAGGTACGCTCTTAGGAAAAAATTTCATGGCCTTCCCTAGAGGAAAGAGAAGAGATACTGTCACATTAAATCTGCTGTTTTCTCTGTGGTGTGTGTCCATCTACAAAGGAGGCAACTGACTGGCCCCAGGCCACACCATGAATATTCCTCCTGTCATAAAAAGAGGGGTTGTAGTGAGCTTTGCTAAAACTGTCTACAAGATTTCAACACGAACATTTTTCTCAGTTGAACATTTACCAGCTTCTCATCAATTTCAGCTTTGCTAAAGAGGAAATCTTAAGTTGAAGTGAGGGGGTGTGGCATTCTTAAAAGAACACCTGTCAGTAATAATCATGTAAATTTTTTTATTATAGTCTCAGCCTCCAGCAGCACATCTAGAGGCACAGCACATGCACTGGTTTATATTAGAAATCTAGGAATGTTAAATTTATTCTGAAGGTAGAACAACTTCCAGCTTTCACTTTTAAAAGTTATTTTCATGCCTCCTGTAAGCTTTTTGAAAGTCTGACTATTAAACGAATTGCAATGTTATGGAAAGTCAAATCTATATTTTTATGATATTAAGAGGTCAGTTATTGTCTTGTTGTTTCAATTAAACCTGGCTTGCGTGAAAGCAATATAACATAAAAGGGCATAAAAATACAATACTTTTTTTTTCCCTTCAGAAAAATTTAAATTGAAAGGATGTTTTTCCTGTTCTCCATCTTCCACTCCTCATATTTAAATAGAAATATCTTGTGTTTCTTTACTGATACTCCTATAACCCCTCTTTCAAATTATTACAGAAGGGAACCAACACTGCAGTAAAATACAGATAGCCTAATGCCGAATGCACAGAATGTTTCACAGTAAAAAGTTAGCCTTGTAAATTATGTCCTTACCTACAATGTTTCCAGGCATAAAGACAATGATGCTCATGACAATGGAACCTAGCCAGTAGAGGCCAATGGTTCTATAGCTTTGTCTGTTTGAAAAAAAAAAAAAAAATACAATTTTTGCACCATCCCTAAAAATCCCCTACCCCAAATCACCCTCAAATATTTTACTGATTGCCATGGTTGTATCTTAGTAAGTAAAAGATTTTAAATCTGCACCACATATTAACAGTGGAGTCTTGCCTCTGAGAGGAAATTATGGGGAAATCCTACATTCATGTGTGAAGTTTGGCACATGAACAGTACAGGATTTGTGCATATTTAGTTTTTTTGCCACTCTGTGTAACCCACCTGAATGATGACTAAATGATTTTGCACATCACAGGTTATACAAGACTATCAAGTAATTAATTTCATTTGGCTGTGCTTCTATTACCAATGGGTACATCAGCCTCTGGAATTCAATTACTTATTTCTCAAACTCTCTATTCAACAGCAAAAAACTTAAGAATCCCTAGAAATAACCATCTTCTATTTAAGTGCATGATACTACTTAAAATAGATGAGAGAACATAATCATGCTAAGCAATACATTATTCCTCATAAATACCTTATTTGAAAAAAGAGGGTTTTACACACATGGTTTTAATGTGCATCCCCTTTAAGTTTTCCTTCTAACTAACACAAGGATTGAGGGGCTACATTCTCTGCTGCAGAGTGAGGAAGACAGACTTCAGCTCTGGATTTCCAGGTCTTATTCAGATGAAAGAAATGGTAACTTGGTAAACTTTCAATTCCTGAAAGTAACAAAATTTTAATACTCTTGCTTTGGCCTAAGACATGAAACAGTTTTGAAAGAAAAACCTACATACTGCAGAGAAAAGAAAGCCCTTCATAGGCTACATGAGAATGCAAGCAAAGTAAACAGTATGCAAAATTACTTACTCCCATGCAATAGCTGCCACCATCAACAAATACATCAAATAATGAGCAGAGCCATCCCAATAGCAGATCACATGGCCATATGCAGTGTTCAGATATGGTTCACCCTAGGGAACACGTATTTTAAAGAAGAGTGATTAGAGGAAGAAAATAAATAACATCAGGAAACACTTTCAGAAAAATAACTGATGTTCTTTCTGTGCAGGGTTATATTATTTTGACTGAAAATACATCTTCCAAGCACTGGCCTGATTTGGGTAGGATCAGGTGTAATTAAATCAGTTATACAGCTGGCAAATAGGGTGCAAGATGGAAGGGAAACTTCCTGTGTATGACTTTTTTCTGCTATATTATGGCAATACTGCTTTTCCATCTTTTCAGTGATAAAAGCCACAAAATAAGGATACATTCAACATGGAACAAATAAAGATATTTTTAGCAACCTAGAGATCTACAACAGCATCTAACATGTAGCTGACAAAGCTGACCTTGTAAGGTCCAGCTCATTTCACACTAAAGTTCATGGAATCTTTTCAGTGACTTCAGTGACTTTCATACAAGGCTCTTACTGAGCTATTTTTGGTGGATGTTGATATTCTGCAGCCAACAAATTGTGCTGACTAGGTACCTTGCATCAGCATTTTTTAACTCTACTTTAATCCCTTTTAGTAAAGTGATGAGGCAAAAAATAAAGCAGCAATTTTGTTTTCTTCTTGGTAACCCATTTATGTACTTCAGAACTCATCTATTCATGAGTGCTGAGTATCTATGTTTTCCTGCAAACATGGGAAGTCCATTCAGCTCCCACAGAGGTTAATGCAGAATAGCATTACTTCAGCTAAATGAAATTCTGTTGGAGCTTGAAAGCTATGCAACTGAACCAGTGAGTATGAGTCAGTGGAGGTTTTGTCCATAATAATAATGAAACAAGTCAATGACCAAATCCAAGATGACCCTTTTGAAGGTATTGATGGCTGGTTTTTCTGTGAAAAATACTAGAAGTAGAAACTATTTTGTTTACTTTTGTAAGCCAAATGATTGTTTACCTCTCTCAAGTAATGAGTCATGAATCCATCAATAATTCCATCCTGTTCCAGTCCAATTATTAGATTCACTACACTTGTGAAGGCAAATACAGCATAAACTGTAATAAGATAAAGGAAAAAAAAATTAATAAAACTTGGAATCACACAGTGACTTCACAATCCTGTAATTTCAGTCAGGCAGAGATCTACTGAACAGGATGCATCTACTTAGAGGTCACAGGTATTTAACATATAACATGGCTTTCCCACATAGCTTAATACTTTCTAGTTAGTGGTTAGTCAACAAAGTTCTTACTCCTTCCTGCAGACACTGAATTTCTGTGGACTTTCCTACAGCATTTCACAGTCCTAAGAAAGTCCTATTTATACTTTCAAAAATCTTGGTCATACAAACTAGAGAACCTTGATTGCAGTCCTGTCTTAGAAAGGAGAGAGGACAACTAAAAAAAGGCAGGGAGGGAACTGGTGGTTTGAACTTTCTTGTCACCAAGGTGAGTTAAACAATCCTAATAAATTTGGGAGAATTAACTCAGTTATAGGAAGAACCAAGCTATGGAGGCCATCAAAGCAAAGGATTTAACAAGTCCAAACTGAGTCCACTCAGGATGAGGTACATGTGAAAGATTTACTGCAGTATTTAAGTCCTGCTGAAAGGAGAATCTTAAGAGAACAGCTCAAGTTAAATGTTACTCTTTTCAAGTAGCAGATTTGGCTTGTCCCTAAGATGGATCTCCTATTTGAAAAGGACAAAAAGATTCAAAAGAAGCATTATTTCTTCTCTTTCTTTCTTGGCTCCTTAGTGCCCTACCAGCTGGCATATATTATCAGTTATATAAATTAAGAGCTTCTAAACTTAGCTTCATTGTTACCAAGACTTACCATAAAACAGTGGGTCTTTTGGTGGTTTTCTTTTGACAAGAATACGAGCCAATAGGCCGATAAAAACCAGAACCATCAATCCAACTGTAACAATTGCCCAGGAACTGTAACAGTATTAAAAATAAAAAGAATTTAGAAAAAAGACAGAATTCTGCTTTTTAAATTTTTTTCTGAGATGTCCTGAATTGCACATACTGATAAATAGTCTCCAGTGCTTGAAAAGGCTGTTTATAAAGTCCATTGCATAATCTGTCACAGTATTAATTTTAAAGCTTTGCAGAATTTATGGGCCTGTCTTTTCGCATGTGAACATCTAAAAAAAGAAAATACAAAAATAGATAGATAAACAACATATCCAGGAGTCCAGATATGCCTGACTAAAATTAATTTTCATACTTTTTTTTTTTGCAAAAATAAACAAAAATGATGGAAAACTTGAAGGCCAACAAGAGGTGAAAGTCATAAACAGAAATTTCAGGGCCAAAAAGGATCATTAGGACATTTAGCCTAACTCCAGCAATAAATTATGTACTCGGGAAATTACATATTCACAAATAAAACACATCAGTCCCACGGAACAGGAGCAGCAACGTGGAGTGCCTATGATGGCTCTAGGTTTAATTTCCAGTTTTGGAAGAGCTACCACTGGTCTCTCCAGCAGGACTGGCTTGAGGTGGGGTTCTCAGTAACCAAGGTGGGTGGGCTTGGCAGAGAAGACCTCTTGAGTGCATCCAAAGTGGTGGTGGAGGTAAGCACAGATGTCTTCGGCACAAGTCAAATTTATCTCCTCTCCCAAGAAAATGTGAAGAAAATCAGTTTGAAATTGGTTTAGATCTCTAAGTGTGTAAATTGTATTTCTCTCTTTTAAGAGAGACTCTCCTCAGTCTTCACTTCTGTGCTTGTAAAGGGGGTGGCGGGAAGGATGAGAAAATTAGGTGAAGTCCAGAAGCACAGATGAAATTATTTGACATATAATTTTATATACAGTACACTATGTATGAAGAAAAAAGAAGGAAAAAAAAAAAAAAAAAGTGTACCAACAGATAATACAGACTGTGACAATTTCATCCTCAGTGAAACTTGAGTTAAAATTATTGCAAAAATTTTGCAAGACCAAATATTTTGGAACATATACACACATACTTTCTGTGTCAGGATGAGCATTTCTAGCTTGATGATTTATTTTATGGTTTGAATCTTCTTTTCCCAGTAATTAATTTCTTCATATCATTACAGCTGTTAATATTGCAGTGACTTTTCACTGCGATCTATCCATTTGAAATAAATATTGGCCATAAGTTAAGAAAGTCAGCGTGTGTTATTCGGTGTTTCTCTAGCAGTGAGAAACAAAAAATTAAGTTATTGGGCAGAAGAAAGGAAATGAGGAAGGAACAGATGTAGCAAAGCGTTAAAAACACGAAGAAAATATTTGTGCGGTAAAGTTGCAAAACACCCCAGGCTGTGAGATCACACGGACCCTTAAGGAAATAGGGGTTTTCATGAGGTAAGACCTCTCTTTTCTAGACGTGTGGTTTACCCTGCCATCCCACTTTTTGGCAGAGCGAAGGCTCATCGACATTTCCATTTAAAACCCACATGCTTTACAGGCTGCCCGAAGTGTGCGGCCGGGGAGCTTCCCTTCCTATTTAGATACAACTGGATTTTATTCACGAAGCTTTCTCAGGAGAGGCCGCCCAGCCGCGGTCCCGGCGGTACCTTCCGGGCCGGTCCGTCCTTTCGGGTTAACTGACAGCCGCATGAGGGAGCGGCACTGACCCGAGCTCGGGGGGCGCGGGAAACGCTTCAGGTGATGCGAAACCGACACTTGTGACTCCCGGGCAGGGAGCCCCCGCTCATGTCTCCCCGGCGGCAAACCGGCACGGCTCCCGCTGCAGGACCCGGGAACGGGGCTCCGTCTGCTGCCCGCGGCCAGGCCCGACCCGNTCGCCGCCTGCCGCTGGCTGGAGGTGACCGGTGCAGCCCCTTCCCTGCCTTTGCCGGACCGCGGAGGCAGGGAAGGGGCTGCACCGGTCACCTCCAGCCAGCGGCAGGCGGCGAAAAGCCCGGTGGGTGCTCTAAGAGTTGAGCTGAGAGCGGTGACAGAGGCTTCGGGGGTTGATTGTTAAGGAATGGCACTGCCAGGACGGGCAGGTGGCTGCAGCCGTGGGCGGGAAGGGATCCGTTTCGGTGGAAGGTGGTAGGTGCAAAAGAGGTTGCCGTGGACTGGCAGGGGCAGGATCTCCCTAAGAAACCCGTAAGAAAAAAAACAAAAAAAACAAACAACTCTGAATCTCTTTTTTGCATCAGGATTTATCTGGGTCATTAAGAACAAAGACAGTAGCAATTATAAAATGTTAAAGTTACGAACTTACCTTTTCCATCTGAATGTCAAAAAGAAAAAATAAAAGAAAAGGGAAAAAAAAAAAAAGAGGTATATATCTGAATTTATCCATTAGCATTTTGACTAAACTCTCAGTGTGCAAAAGTGGAGGGAGTCTTGTGTGCAAGGCAAACAGAAATTAAAAGCACTGTTCCTAGAAGCTACTGAGCATTTAATTCCAAGGCATTGGCAAGAGAGGATGGTCATCCTGTGTTCTTGGGGAAAAAGTGCAAATGCATTTTTGGCGTGCCAGGCAAGTGCTTTCTGGTAGAGGTCGAGAAGTGTCAATGCCATTGTAAATGCACTCGTCTGCAATAACGGGCACAATTCCCACCTCCTCATGCTGAAATCGTCCAAAGGAAGACTGCAAAGGTGGCTGAGGAAGCGTGGCACCTGTCCATCAGGAAGGGGCTGAAGAGCTTGGAATATGAGTGCTCTCCATAAATACTTGAGGAGTTAACACCAGGGAGAGAGGAAAGAACTCTTTAATTTGAAGAACAAAGCTGTGAAGAAGCTATAACTAGTTTTTGGAAACAGGTTTTTAGCTATGAGCAGTGCAGGGTTTTCAAAGTCTTTTGCAGCAAAAGTAATTAATTTTAAAAACACAGTCTAGTTTTATGAAGTTTTTTGAAAAGTTTAAGCAATAGATTAATTGAAAGGAACTTGATGACCCAGAACATATCTGTGTCCTTCATATTATATACAAACAAATCCCTGCATATTTATTTCAAGTGAGAAGGGTCTAGAATCTGACCATAGGTATATGTATGGGTTAAACCACACTGAACTATCTTGTAAAAACATGATGCAACTCCTAAAATTAATTTAGTCTAGCCAAGTGTCAAAATTGCCATTGGATGAGTCAGGGCTAAATTTACCACCTCTAAATGCCTACCTTTCAATGCACAGCCAGTAAACTTCTCAGGCTTTCAAATCTATAGGCTGCTTATTCGTATGCAGCTGCCACAGTGCAGTCTCAAGGTTCATGTCTCCAGCTTCATGTCTTAATTCTGTGTTTGTAAAATCAAATGCTAAATGAGCAACTTCTTCCTGGCTGCTCTGCTAGCATATTCCACCACTGATTTGGACCAAGCTTGTTATCCAAGCCCTATTTTAGTTTCCAAGTAGAAACTGTCAGGGTACATCATGTGGTAGGCACATAGCAACCCACCTAGATGGGGTGCATTGTTTGAATATATTGTGTTGAGATTTATCAATTTTTGATTTTAAAAAATGTATAATCTTCTAGTAGCAGAAAAGCCACCATGATAATGTTGAACCTGTGGATTCTGGTACTTCAGAATTTGTGTGTCAGAAGTTTTCATTTCTACGAGATACACATCCTTCTAATTCCAGCTTTCATTATCTGTGCCAAAATATCCTGTCTTCCTTTTCAGCTGTTATTAAAAATACCAACATCCCCAGCATTCTTGGTGACTTCATTTATACAGTTGATATCAACTCTAGAGAAAAAAGGGAAATCAGTTTGCACAGCCCAAAACCATTGACTGACTTACTCAACAAATAGTTCAGAATTTGACTCTGAGGCAGAAATTAAGTCAAAGAGCAAGCTATTTCATTCATCAGATAACATCCTCAGCTCAAATGCAGGAGTCCTCAAAAACTAGCACATGCATTTCTTGAAAGCTTTGAGTGTTCTTGTGAGGAAAGAAGGGGAACAGCAGAACAGCAAAATTAAAATGAAGGTAAGAATAGGGTGTCTTTGACACCATAATTGCTAATCAAAGTGTTAGGTGAAAGCCGTGTTGATAAGTCACTGTCAGCAGAAAAACTGCAACCTCTCAGCTTCCTGTCACACACAATTATATTCAATTCTTGATGTTGCAAAAGCATCTTTTTCTTTCCTTTTTCTCAATCTTTATAAATGTTATCATCGTGAGGCACGTGGATGCCATCACTTGTAGAATATCACACCACTATTTCACAGTATCAGGATAAGATTGAAAAACCTGTGTATCCTGCATAAACTTCAGTGAAACTTAGGAAAGCAAAATGGAATAATGAAAACATGAGAACTAAGAATCCCATGCAGAAATTGTCAGAGGATCATATTTATCGACAGCACGTGATTCTAGAGTTCTGATCTTACTTTTCGTCTGAAAGATAGTCCTTTCAGCAGCACACTGTCAAAAGTGATGATTCTTCACCACACTGCAACATTTCTATGTCACAAACTACATGATTTCCACCTACATAGTAATTTCTAAGTAGATAGCCCAACTCTTTCTCAAATCTCAATTAGCAGCCCTATGCCACATAAATTCCTCACAGGGA
The DNA here is from genome assembly GCA_038090715.1 of Florisuga fusca. Taxonomy (NCBI): domain Eukaryota; kingdom Metazoa; phylum Chordata; class Aves; order Apodiformes; family Trochilidae; genus Florisuga; species Florisuga fusca. The sequence continues at coordinate 2,789,297 of JAAWXA010000009.1, forward strand.
ATCCTGACTGCAGCAACAAACCAGATCCATCTGTGTGTCCCCTTGGCTGGCAATGCTCACTTCACAGGGGGTTTGCTTGGGCTCATTTGTCAGCTTCTCAATTCGACCATTACTGGATCAATAATCAGTATTTATACTACAGAAGATGTTTCTATTAAGACTCTTTATGTCTTAATAGAAACATCTCTCATCTGCAATGGCTGCAGATGAGTTTTGATGTCATGACTAGGAAGACATTTGTAAGTGTGCCAGCAAAAGAATACTGTGGAGGGCATGAAATTGCTTATTTATTAATGATCCACATCAAAGTAGGAAGCTAAGTATCCATTAGGTCTTTGTGTTTACTTTTGGTCTGGGAACAGTTCTTACCTTTAATAACTGTGTGTTAAATCCTAACTGTACAGCTTGGCATTATACTGAGACGGTGCTGATTTTATTTTAAATCAAGGAAATTACATTATTCTGTACAAATATAGGTAGGTGAACCTTAAGCAAGCACATGAAGATCAATGCAAGGATTAAGAGATGCTATTTGTAGCTCATGGAAGCATTGCTCATGTGTTTGTGTGTGGCTCTGCCAAGCAGCAAGCCCTCAGCACCTCATGCTGCCAGCTACAAAATTCCATCCTGGTAGAAAACAACTTGTGTCATTCAACTTTTATTGAACGAAGCTGATACATTCTTGAGAGTGTACTTGCAAGTGAGTAATTAAGGCAACAGAAGTCAGTAACCAATAGTGCAGATAATGATGGATTAAGAGGTGAATTGAAAGATCAATTAAAAGCTTCGTGCTTGGGACTTCTGCTGATTTGTTGATTTGCTGTGGGAGCAGTTTAGACCACATATAACTGCAATCCTCCAACAGCTTCAAATCCAACCTCTTATATTTCTGAGTTTCATGTCAGCTGAGGGCATAACACCTAATAAATGATGCTGTACTGTGACAGGTTGCATGGTGCACCAGAGGCAATAAAATGTGGTTAATACAGTGTGTGGGGGAGTCAGGAGGCCGTGTGCTAATGACCTGCTGAGGATTTGTGGAGGTTCTCCAGCAGCAAACACAGCACTGCAGAAGGATGCAAAGAGGAGTTAGTGACTAGTGACCATTCTTACTTATAAAATTGAAAACTGGTATCTGGAAAACGGAGCTACTTTTTGTAGCTGCAGCCTGTCTATTCACCTGTGAATAATCTCCAGAGGAAAAGAAGCGTCAGTAAAATTAATAGAAATTACAATAAAAGGGAGAATGTCAGTTGTAATATTTGACTTAAACTGTAAGTGGCATGAGTGCAGCTACTCTGCAAGAATCTTGTTAATCAAGTGGAAATGGAACTGCTAGCTAACGACCCTGGTAGAAATGGAGGAAATGTGTGTTCTGTCTGGAACTCTGCCAGCTGTGTCAGTATTTGAAATTATATGTAAAATAGGGATGCAATGACCAGAATCTTCTAAGGCTAAATTATCTGGGTTTATAATTAACTTCAGATAAAAGATGTGAAGAATATTGCTGTTACTGTTACTCGTATATTTTTGAAAATACATAAATGTGCAAAATGAAAACTGAGAGAGCCACCACCACAACTAGAGTAATTAAAAATTTCAATGTAATGTTTGTACCAGTTGTACACATCTCTAAGTCAGAATTCTGAAAATTTTCACAGAAAAATTTTGATTAGCAGGAAAGCTTATGGTCACAGTTTACTGAAAGCAATCATTATAAAATAGGAATTAGCTGCAAGTATTATCACTAAAAATCAGAAAAGTGTATCAATGTAATTGAGAAGACATAAGACATAACAACCTGATACTGCAGGACAAATAGCCAGCACAGCTGCAAATGTGCAATGAAGTGCTTTAGTACAAGAATTATTTGCAGAAAAGGTAGGGCAAAGAATTATGAATTTTAAAAATTCTGAGAAAGCTGCATAGTTATGGTGGTCAGTTTTAGCTTACAGTTGAATTTACAACAGAGATGCAGATTGCTTTTATTCATTATACAGGCAATTTACAAGATGTAAGAAAAAAAGGTAATCCCTTTAGTGTTCCTCAGACCTAAGACTCTGAATTTGTTTTCTGTGCATGTATGGATCCAAAACCTTCAAGGCTGTGTTAGCTGCAGACCCCACAACCCAACAATACAGATTAATGCAAACCAGAGAGAAGAAAACAATATTAATCACATTAAAAAGCACAAGAAGAGAACTTTATTGCTATTTGAAAACATTATTGTAAATCTATACATTTGAATAATGTTACTAGTAATTCAGTCATAGGAGTGGTAAATATGCATTTCTGTCATTCCCAGCAATGGCATGGATCAGATGTAGAGGATTTGGAAAATCTAATTGAGTATGCAAAAGAAAAGATGTCTTCAAGTGGCCCCAACCAGGAAGTTTAGCCAGAAAAAACCCTGTAATTTACTCTGAGTTATTTTCTTCCCTCCTGAAGCAGAGAAAGGATACTAGGCACTTATGAGAACAATTGCTAATCACTGTAAAAATATGTGCCGGCTCAAAAACTCTGATCATAACAACAAACAGCTCTTTAGATCATGCACCAAGCTGAGTTCATGTGGGGAAAAGAAGGAAAGGGAGGAGAATTTAAATAATTTCAGGAGCGAGGGTTTGAAAACAATATGCGTGGTAACCCAAAACCTTTTGATGGCTTTCAGAACTGGCCCTGATTCACTGGGCCACGGGGCAGACATTCCTGTGTTTCTGGGACATCCCTGGCATCACAAGTATCTCAGAAATCCCTGCAGTTTGATCAGTACTTTCTCTGGTTCTTCTTTGGTATATGTAAACCTGCTTTGTTCTCTCTCTCCATGAAGACGGGTGAAAGGAAACTCAAAACCTGGGGAGTACTTCCTTCGTGAAATTCCACAGTAAAAAGGCACCAGGTCAGCACGAGCTTGCTCAAGCCATTTTGCAGAACTTGGACGTGGTTTGCTCGAAAGTGTAGACGATCCCTGACCTTGTGTTTTGCTGGCTAGTGATCAGGACAACCCTCACAGCTATATAACGTAATACTGTTGAACTTTTGTTTGCAGCCCTTGATTTGTAGCCATTCTGTTACATGAGAGCAAACAAAAAGTTCTTCTTAGGCCAATTTACACTTCTTATGTTATATAAATATTTTTCACTATATTATTTTCTGCTGTGTTTCCTAGACAAACACTGAGCATGTGAAGAAAGCAAACATCAGCACTGCATTTAATGACATTCATGTGTAGCCCCTTCTGAGAAAAGCCTTGTGTATTATTTCTGATCTGGTGAATACAATCCCATGACATCACATTTTAAAAAGGCTGTGATCCACCTACTGATAATGCTAAAGAAAAAACAGCTGATTTTTATTTTTAAGAAGGAAGCTGGCACAGATATTACAAGGTGAATGTCTGTGGCTCATTCTCTACATGCAGAAAGCTTGTTTTTAAAAGGAAATATGTTACATGGTATTTTCTTAGCTGCCATTTCCAAAGCTGTTTAAATCAGTACATTTATCTTTTAGCTGATTGGATCTGATGGGCATCCAAGTTACATTTCTCCTTCATTGTGTCTCCTTTCCTATTTATTTTCCTGGGGTTTTTTTGTTTGTTTGTTTTTGGTGTTTTTTTTAGTTTTTTGTTTTGTTTTTTACTTTTTATTTATTTCAACTTATATATTTCTTTATCTTGTCTGTATTGTACAACTTTCTTCTTCAGCCCACTTCATCCCATATGTCTTTCTCATTTTTTCTATCTTGCATATCTCTCATTAACACCTAGGTCCCATGACTGAAAGAAATACCCCCAGAAAACTATGTCTTTGTGTCCATGGTGTGACCATTTCCCTCTTGGTTTCTTCCATCTCTATCCCTAAGCTTTCAGAGGGAATCTGGACTTCTTCTTTCCCTTCCTCCTCCCTCTTTCCCTTCCTTCTTTGCGCACCTTAGGACAAAAAAAGCACAAAGGTGATACCTTTGTCCTTCTAAGTCAGCAGTATGATTTTATTTTTAAATATAGCCTCCGTGCAAAGCTACTTGCTGCTTTCTGTCAGTATGCTATGTCTTCTTGTGCCCTTTCCCACTATAGTTTACCCCGCTGAAATTGCTTCCATCTTGCTTAAGGTTCTCTGAGGCTTGTTCTGCGAATCGCACCCCATTTGCTTGGTCTCAGTTTTGTCCTAATTATAAACCTAAAGGCAGAGTGGTGACATACTCAGTTCCTCTTTTAGCCACATGCTTCCATAAATGCTGACAAGTCAGGAGCGATGGTAAGAAGCTTTCAGCTCCCCCATTTAAATTGCTGCTGTATTTGCAGCCAGACTCCGGTAGATGGCAAAATGATCCCCCTTATTTTTCATCTGACAGTGGCGGGTTTGGGAGGACTGTGAGGACTCACACGCTCCTTTTTTTCCTTCCCCTTTTTTTCCTAAAAGCCACCAAGACAGTACACTAAAAACTATCCTATGTTGTTATATACTCGCCAAACTAGTTCACCCTCCTGCATTCCCTGGTCCAAGGATGTTAACCTTGACGGGTACTGCTTTAGGCACAAAACGCGTGCTGCCTCGTTGCTACATTCCCGATTTTGCTTTGGTTTTTCTCCTCGGAGGTTTAAAACGTGAAATATCGATCACCCCGTAAACGCTTTTATTTCCCTCAAGAATTCTGAGGTACACATGCCCACAGTCATCAATTTTTCAACGTTAGTTCAGGAATAGTCAAAATAGCGATCAGTCCTTGTTTTGCCTGTTATCACAGGGGACCGGGTGTTATAAAATAAATCTACATTTCACCCGTCTGAACAGGACAGGTGCAGGATTTACTGGCGGAACACACGCAACTTTCCCTGACTGTCGCACTGCTCTATACTTTCCACGCCTGATTTCCGACTCTGGAAACACATTCCCACCTCCCACGCGGGTACCAGACGCCTTTATAAAACCCCCCGACCCGCCGGGCCGAACCCAACCCGACCCAACTCCTGAGGGGCCGCGTCACCGCCCGCGCACGGGGTTCGGGCGGGCACCTGCGGCCTCACCCGCCGCCCCCGAGCCTGCGC
>JAAWXA010000009.1:2794360-2831433 GCA_038090715.1 Florisuga fusca
CCAGCAGCGCATCCCCGCCCACCGCTTCGTCCTGGCGGCCGGCAGCGCCGTCTTCGACGCGATGTTCAACGGCGGCATGGCCACCACCTCGGCAGAGATCGAGCTGCCCGACGTGGAGCCCGCGGCCTTCCTGGCGCTCCTCAGGTCAGGAGGGGAAGGGCGGGCGGCCTCGGGCAGGGTGCTCGGGCCTCCTGGGTCGGGGGGGTCGGGTCTCGCCGGTCCGGGGGGCCTCGCTCGGCCTCTGGTGTCCTTCCCTCGCTCCGCGGCCCCTCCTGGCCCCAGTCCCCAGAGAGCCCTTCCTTGCCCCCGAGCCGCCCTGTCCTGTCCGGGGAGGGGGATGCAGAGGCGGCGGCTGGGCTGGCAGGTAAGGTCAAACTGCCCATCAACGAGGTTTGGGTCCTTCCTGCTCTTTCTCTGCATCCTTTTCCCAAGAGAAGTGGCCTAGTTTTAGGGCAGGTCCATTCAGAAAAGTACTTTGAGAATTATGAGGGTCCAGCTTGACGGTTTGGTTCAGATTTTTTTGGTTGGTTGTTTTTTGAAGTAAGGTGATGGGAATTAGTGGTTCCTCTGAATGTTGCAACTGTCCATCCATCTCCTATAATGCCTGAGAAGGGACAGAGGCTGTTGTACCAAGATTTTAATGTCATTCGATACTTTGAATTTTTTTTTTGTATTACTGTTCACTTTGGTTTTTTCAGTAGTAGTAATAAATTCTTGTGTCTTTTTACCCGAGTAATACCCCATGTAATCACACTTACTTCAGGTACTTCTGGGTGGAGAGTGATCATGCAGCAGAAGGCAGTTGACTGAATTTTACACACAAACCACCCAAGTGTGACCATGAGTGCAGTGTTGGCAAAAAGTATGTAGAATTGATTAGTGATTTCTTATGTGGGCAGAGTAGGACCTGCTGCTTCTCATGCTCACAAAACTGATGAGTTTATCTAGCATTTCTTTTTGCTGAGTGTAGTGACAAATAAATCTGTGGGTTTTGTAGAAACAGTTGCTTATAGTTCCGTAGTGCAACGGGCTGTTGTTTGGTAATATGACTAAACTGCTTAACCTTAAGGTTTTTTCTCATAGAAATCTCTCTGATGGGCAAAGCCTCAATAAAATACACAAAACAGATTTGTCTAATGAACATTTGGAATACAACTAATATAATTGCTTCCATTAACTATGTGGTGTCTCAAAGTTTTCTCTAATGGGAAAAGCTCCAAAGTCTTAGCAACTTTATCTTTGCTTTTAAGGCCTGACAGATAAGAAGAAACACCTAATCTTTTTAGTAATCATAGACACAGGAGTTGCAGCAAACGATTTGAAAAAAAAGGACAACAAACAACCAAGCAGCAGCAGTGTCACTCTGTTGTTGTTAGCAAATGAATGGTATTTATTTAGTGGATTTTTAGCAAAAGGGAGTGTCAAGGTGAAGAGTTTGTGTAGTAACATGGGAGAGAGTGCAAAGTGTCTTTCAACAAAATATTTTAAAAGGCAAAAAGGAAATAACTGAGCATGTGTGTATGTTTGTCCAGAAAAACACTGGACTGAGAAAAGTGAGAGAAGATTGCCTGGACAAAAATTTAAACACAGAAGCAGGAGAGTTCTAAGTAAAGATAAAAGAAGGATGGTATTTTAGAACTCTAGAAGTGAATGAGAAGATGTTAGGAGCAAACAAAAGTCATCTTGTGTGGGTAGAGCTGCTGGTACATAATAGCCAGGGGACTTACGTAAGCAGGCTGATTATACTTGTACCCCTCTGAGGAACTGTTTAAACATCTCAGGTCTGATTTCTCCCTTGGCATGAAGTACATGAAAGCTTTTTAGGATGTTCTTCTATATTTTTTTATATCTTGTATTGGAATAAGTATAAAGTGCAACACCTTGTTAAAAACATACCTAAGGAGAGCTTTAATACAGACCGGTACTGGACTTCTTCCATGCTCGTGTACACTGTTTTTAAAGTATACCTACAATAAAACTACAGGGTTTTTTTCCTGGTGTTGGTCAAAAGAGGCAAGACACAGGAGAAAGTAGCTGAGTACTTCAGTAATTTGACAGGTAAATGCTTAAGAGCTGAACCAATGTCAAAGTCATGAAGTTTGAATCCATTTCCCAATTAAACAGATTTTTTTAATGTTTCTAACTCTATAAATTGTATTGCAGTGGTTGAGAAAATTGAAGTTGTCTCAATTGGATTCTGCTTTGGGGTTACATGTTGGTTTTAGTGGGATTTTTAAGTTTTGTTCATGTTTTCTAGTAATATAACTTGCCCTTTGATCGTAGTATAAAGGAAAGTAACAACATGGCACAGATTTAGCAGTCTCTCTTCTAAATGTCTTTGCAGAGGACTTTGGCAAGCAGTAAATAGAGGGGTAATCTCTGTGTGCTTTTATAATGGTGAAAATATTTCAGCTGGTGGGAAGATGTTAAGACCAGGGAAGAAAGAAGTGCTAACCTGAGAGTAAAGAAAAGTGGCATAAAATGTATTGAGAGGCTTACGTAAAGTGAATGACCAAGGGGTCATCTGGAACATTACTCAGTCTGGTCACTAAAAGTGTTCTTCCACTGTGCAAATGGACACATGCACACACCCATCCTGGGTGACAACAAAATGAGTATCTAAAGAGCAAGTCATTTCTGAAAGTCTCATGAAAAGAGAGAAGAAAGGCAAGAGAGAAGGCAGCAATTGGGAAGTGTAAGTAATCTTGAGCCTCACTAAGTTGAGTGGAGGAGGAGCAGTGTATAACCATAAAGGTCTGCTAGTTAGGAGTGGCATGAATGGAAGAGTTGAGAGAGACAGAGCTCTTGGCACATGAGCAGAGTGCTTTTTAGAGAGAAGGCACACCTGGAGTTTCTCCTTCATGAGCATGTGAATGCATTACGATCATCCATCCCTATACTTCAGGGAAATAGGATTGTACATCATCCTAGAGCAGTGTACTTTATTACTACTTTTAGTATTTTTTACAGCTAACTTTTAACCTTCAAGTGCATGCTTTTTAATATTTGCAAAGGCCTACTGCTTGGCTTTGAAAATCCAGGAAAAAATAGTGACATTGTCAAAATTTCAAATATTAAACACAAAAAACTGACAATGTGACTTTCTGAATGTATTTGGACATTCTTTGTGAAGCATTTTCTCAGTTTCCAAGTATATAACTCTGTCACATGTACTGTAACTATGAGTTATAACACCCTGGGGTAATCAATATCTAGAAACAGATAATGAGATCAGCAGTGACCCATAAGGGCAATCGTGACTCCACACAGCACCTCTCCTGTCTGAGTGAATACAAAACCAGATAGAACACAAAGTCCTAGACCAAATGAACTCAATGAGCATTTTATGGATATTTATGTATACTTTAATACATTTTAGAGGGGAAAGGTTGGTCAGTGAAGGCAGTGTGGGACCTGAGCCTGCTGGAAGTGGTATGCACTAAGGGGGGGAGAATGTACTTGGTTTGACTGGGATAAATTCTTCACAGTAGCACGTAGGGGGCTATGCTTTGGATTTGTGTTGAACACAATCATGATAAAACACTTGTGGTTTTGTTACTGCTTGAGATGTTGTGCACATTTTAGTTGTCAGAATTTTCATCACCTAAGTCCCATTAGTTTGTCAGTGAGACACTTCCAGCTGGGAGGTGCCTCTTCATGTAAATCCAGTCACAGAGCAAGGGGAGGAATGGGAGCAATGAGCCTCAAGCCTGTTCTTCATGGGATGGAAATGCATCCTGTAGCTCCTAGATCTCACATGAATGAAAAACCTGCATCCATGTGCACTGCTACCACATACAAATTCTTGTTCTTGGATATGCAATTATTTTTTGATTATATGAAGAGAAAGACTGCAAAACATTCCTTGTGGAAATACCACATTTGCTAATATGCCATGGTTTATTGTGGTTAATGACCTATGCGTTTGGGACAAATTATTTTTGTAAATAATAGACTGTTCTTGATTATTATCTGAAAATCTGATTAAATGTTGCTAAGATTATCTTCAATGTCACTTTCAAGAAAGGTTATTTTTAAAAACTCATCTTTTCCATACAGAACCTTAAAATAAATCTTATCTTGAATGGTCTCAAGTAACAGCTGCTCAGGAAATGTTTCTTTTTTTCATGGTTTTGGTGGAGACTTCTATCCTTTGGTTCACAGCTTGTTCCAAAATCTGAACCAATCATCCAGCCTCAAATAGTGGAGATAAGCTGGAGTATTTTGCTATGGCAGGAATAGAGGAGTCAAGGTCATCTGCTAGAATATTATTCCCTTTTCTTTCCACTGAACAGTACAGAATGGTGACTTGGATATAAGATGTTACCACAGCATAAATCCTTGATACTCTTCTCCTCACACTGGGCAATAGTCTGCACTGTCAGTAAATGAAGTTGGTAATATAGCTGTAAGGGGTTATGTATTGATACACAGAAATACAGCTCTTCCTAGTGAATCAAGAGAGCATGCATTCAGATGTTAAGTAATTCTGCAGCCCAGCTGTTGTTTACAGTTCAGTAGCTATGTATAACTAGTATAGCCAGATCAGTCCTAGGGAGTAATACGTATTTAAAACAAATCTATGCCATTAGATTAACATAATATTCTTTTTTCAACCCTTTAAAAGCTTATTAGTGTGTGAAAATACTAACATGGTCAACTGTTGGATGTTCAGAGTACAAATCTTAGGCATGTTTTCTAAGTGCAAAGGCACTTGTTAGGTTGTGCTTGACTGTCCCCCTCAAGATAAGTTACTATCTGTATTTGTGTATTGATTTCTAGGTTTCTTTATTCTGATGAAGTTCAGATTGGTCCAGAAACAGTAATGACTACTTTATACACTGCTAAGAAGTATGCAGTCCCAGCCCTGGAAGCACATTGTGTGGATTTTCTCACGAAGCACCTGCGAGCAGATAATGCCTTTATGCTGCTTACCCAAGTAGGTAAATTTAAGCTCAGTTTTATTTCCTAGGGAGATCAGTTTTTGGAGAGACATGACCAATTACTTCACAGTGGGTTTGCTTTCACAGAGTCTAATTTGTGTATGAAAATTTCTTGTTTCTTTGTGAGCATCTGTACAGACTCAGCTTCTTCTTCATGTGGAGGAAAGGATTTAATTTTATTTAAATATGCAAGGAACTAGGGCTTTTCAAATGGAACCAGTTTATTCTGCAGTGTATTTTCATGAATCCCCTAACTGCTTTTTAAGACTGCTTGAGTTCATTATAGTGGATTTGATGGGCACTTTTTCTAGTTATATTGCCAAAACAAAAATAAGAACAAAAAAAAATTTGGATGTGGTGAATTCTCCTCACTTATATACTCCTTTGAGAATTTAATTCCCCATAAAGGTATAAACACAAAGAGTACTTAAGAAAATCATCCTATTTTAATTTAGATCTATAATGGAGTAAAAATATTTGCTTTTTAAGACTAGTGATTCGTCAACTTAATGCTTAAGATATATTTCTTCACCTTTTTAGGCTCGTTTGTTTGATGAACCTCAGCTTGCTAGTCTTTGTCTTGACACAATAGACAAAAGTACTATGGATGCAATAAGTGCAGAAGGCTTTACAGATATTGATATAGGTAAGTTACTTTGTGTGTCCTAAGCATTAAACTTCTAAAGAGAATTGTAGAGCACAAGAAGGCTTTGTTGTGGTATCCCAGGATAGTTTGTCTTCCCCATCCATGTGTGTGGAGTCCCAAGGACTTCTTATCTCCTTGTCATGGAAACCTGGGGTAGTTCACTTCCCCCCCCTCTGCACCCACCTGTGCATGGGCACCAGTGCCACAGCCAGCTGCCTATCTGGGAACTGGGACAACAGCAGCTGTGTTATCTCAGTGAGTTTGATAATGAGCAGAACAGGACTTTGCATACATATGACACGTTAACCAGTGCACTTTTTATCATCCACCCTGCAGTGCTTTCCTTTGACCTTCATTCCCAAGCAGGGTTCCACTGTGTTGCATCTCCATTTGATTAGTGTTAGTGTCCTGGGACTCCCACCATGCTTTCACTAAAGCCAAAACTGTAAACCTCTGAGGGATCCACACTTGCTTTTCACAATAACAGGAATCATATTGTCTTGTTGCTGAATGGTTGGTACTTCACTATGCAGAGTTGCACTGATCAGGTACAATTTATGGAATTTAAAAAAAAATAAAAAATAAACTGATGGCTTCTATGTTTCATCTTCTATGAAAAGCTAACAATTGTAAATTTGCTCACACAATTTCGTTGTTACTATATCTGTCTATATGTTACTATATGTGTCTTTATGATGTACTCCAATCCAGTATGAAAAACTCAGGCTGAAGGAAAGTATTCCATCTGCTTAAAGGAATTGTAAAGTCACTTGTGTTCAGTGGGATTTGTATCCAGACTATGAGTGTTTATCTCTACTCCTAATAAGTCCCAATCTGTTTTGGTTTTCCAATATGATATTTTTTGTGACCACAAACATGCCTTGCTTAAATTCAAGGCACATAAAAATTCCCAAAGAAGACAGAGGATTCAGAATATGAAAATGTTTGGTTTTTTCAGGCTTACATTCTATGATAGAATCATAGAAAGGGATTATCACAGAATTACAGAAAGTGATAAACTAACTTTTGCATACCTGTTATTCATAGAATTCCAGAATGAGTAAGCAGTATACAAAGACTTACAAGAATACCTTGCTTCACATCTTCTGTTCCACCTTAAAGCTTTGTGGGTAGCAAATATGTCAGTGTTCAAGATGGCTTTCATGTATCTTAAAATTGGTTTTGTGTGCATCACTGCTGCTTGTCTCTATGGTTGATTCAGATTGTCAGATGGCTACTTGGATGAGAAAAGGATGATGTAATCATGATTAACTAGGTGGTTTTTTTAGTAGTGTGTATTCACTGTGTGGTCACTTCCCATTTTGATCTTTCCCTAGTCATGGAAATTCTTTAGGATACTGGTTGTCACCAAATAAATTTTATATAGTCACAGTCTTAGGAATTGAGAAGAAAGTTCGTATGTTGTCTTCATAGCAGGAAAACTATTTTTTATTTGACATGTGTACACCACTGGTATATTTCTTTCTTTATCTGTGATAAAGATGTCTTATCTTTGGTGTCTTACTAGGAAGATTCCTAGTGTTTACTTCCTTAACACTTTAAGCTTAAATAATGTGTACCAGTGTTACTGGTTTGATGGAAACTGGTTTAAATCTCTTAACTTTTTTCTTTAGACACATTATGTGCAGTTCTGGAACGAGATACCCTTAGTATTCGAGAGAGTAGACTCTTTGGAGCTGTTGTTCGCTGGGCAGAAGCAGAATGTCAAAGACAACAACTGCCTGTGACATATGGAAACAAACAAAAAGTCCTTGGGAGAGCTCTTTCCTTAATCCGTTTTCCATTAATGACTATTGAAGAGTTTGCAGCAGGTGAGTTTTGGGGTTCACTCTCTTACTGTTAGCTGATTGCTCTGCTCACCTCTGAGCATTTAGATGCCAAACAGTATTCTGTTATTAGTACTGTACTAATAAAAATAATGATGAAATAACAAAAGCAAAGCATTCTGCAGAATGTTCTCTGGCCACTGGAAAATACTATTGTCATCTTCAGTTTGTCAGTGTGTGTGGTTTAAATACAACAGTTGGAGTAATTCCTCAAATCACCTTAGAAATTGTTTCTTTTCACAGGCCCTGCTCAGTCTGGAATCTTGTCAGATCGGGAAGTAGTGAATCTCTTTCTGCATTTTACTGTCAATCCTAAGCCTAAAGTAGATTATATTGACCGACCAAGGTGTTGCCTTAGAGGAAAAGAATGCAGCATTAACAGGTTCCAGCAAGTGGAGAGTCGCTGGGGCTACAGTGGAACAAGTGATCGGATTAGGTATGGCTTCTGAAACTATCTGGAGGAAAGGCAGTGGGGGAAGAAAGGGAAAGTATTACTCAACTTTGACTTTTTGGCATAAGATACAGTAACAACCATGCTAGTTCTGTTTGGGCAGGTCTGATCTTTTCCTTTTTAAAAAAATAACTTAGGCTGTTGTGCATTTAAAATACAAAGTGCCAAAGAACAAAGTTCAGGAGGATGAGGTGCATTCCAGAGTGACTGGTTGTTAGCTGCAAATTCCTTTTTAAAATACCAAATCTTGATCTGTTTTTACTTCAGAGATATTAAAAAGAATCAGGTTGTTTTTTGTTGAGTGATACTGAGTATCTTGGGGTATTAGGAAAGTTCTCACCTACAAAACTGATACCTTATAAGGTGTTTTCCTTAGTATTGAAATCCAAATAGAAAATATTGCCAAAAAAATACTAACATAATGTCATTTTCAGTTTACTTCCCTTCTCTCCATTGGGTGTCTTTTTCCTGTTCACTGAAAATGTGGTAACACATCCGTCACAGTTTTTGAAATTCCTTTCTTTGTCTTACAAGGTTCACAGTTAATAGAAGAATTTCCATAGTAGGATTTGGATTATATGGATCTATTCATGGACCCACAGACTATCAAGTTAATATACAGGTACAGTATATTCTGTTTAGAGTCTTGTGCAGAAATTATACTTGTAGTACTTGCAGAAGGTTTGTTGTATATTTGAATTGGGTAGGAGTGATCTGGTAGGCCAGGATCTGGCCTGTGCTTTGTCCCCAGCAGTGGTCATAAGCAGATGACTAGGGGAAAGTAAGAAAATTATGAAACTCTTCTCCCTTTCTGCTGTATTCATGAGGCAGTATAGGCATTTTCTGAGACTTTTGTCTCTATCTTGTAGCTCCTGGTGAATCTTTCTTCAGGATACTTGTCTGGTTTAATCTTTCATTCTTGTAAGCTCTCTGCAGAGGAATTTCATAGCTCTGTGATCTATTCAGTTGTGCACAAAGTCTGTCCTTTAATAAAGTTTCTAGTAATTCAGGAAAGAGATCTTGGGATTTTCATCAACAGCTCTCCAGAATCAGTGACACAACTCTTAGCAATTGCTAAAAAAGCCTACTGTGTCATCAGGATAAAAGATATTGCTGCATGAAAGCCAGGTATGCCCACATCTTGAGTATTTTGTGTAGTTCCCAATCTCACATAGTAGAATTATAGGGAAAATGGTAATTAAAATGATTAATGGGTTAGACCTGCTACTTCATGAAGGGAGACTGAAAAGGCTAAGGCTCTTCAGTTTGTTATGAAGAAATCTAGGGGAGGTGTAAGCAATGCTTATGAGGGCAATGGATGAGGTAATTGCACAATTGTTTGTTACTAACCAAGGCTGAGAATATTCAAACTAAAAACCTCTTGCTGATACTAGCAGATCACAACAGATAAGAGTATTTCTTCAAGGCAGATGATACTGCATATACTACCATGAGAAGCAGATATCGTGTATTGAATTTGGTGGTATTTAAACATGTTGGCTCATCAGCAGCAGATCCCTTAGAAGAGTCGAGAAGGAACAGAAGAGGATGTGCACTGTAGCACTGCTAGTAGAACTGTTGAGCATGCTGGGATACAGACAGCAGAGCCCAGACTTTGGTGCTCAGCAACATCTCGGCACTGTCAGGGCATATTCAAAAGTTTGTCTTACTGATTGGCTATTTGTTACATTCTTACCTCCCATGATACACACTTAGGGGCTTAGAGGCTTGTCTTTGCCCTGAAGTTTTGGGAAAGATTGACATCTTACTTGTTACTAATTCATGGGAGGTTGTATGCTACTGTTGCAGTAACTTCTTCTATAAAGTTACTTCAATTTTACATTTCCTGAAAACATTGTCCCAGCATGGGAATCTCCACAGTTTCTTCTGCTGGTAAATTATTTGTATTGCTGTTCTCCAGACTACTACATGAACACCTTATTCAGCTGCTGCTCCTTTTATATCTTGATTCTGTTTAGCCCAAAGGAGAGCCTATAGGGATTTTTGCTGCTGCTGTGTTGAATGATTTGACAGTTTTTGATGTCTTCAGGTATCTCTTCCTAAACCTTCTTTTGGCCTGCTTCGTTGTATTTTTTATACTTCAATCTGTCATTTTGAACCTCTCTACTTTATTCTGAAAACAAATGTATTTTTCTGTAGTATGCCTTTTTTTGTTTGTTCTTTTCCAGTAACAGCCTTTTGCTGATCAGCCATCCTGGCTTCTGTTCCCTTTTCTCAAGCCTTTCCTTAATAGGAGACATGTACTGACACTGCACTTAGCCATGTGATGTCCTTCAGTCATCTGCATGCTGTTTATAAGCATTTGATTTTCTTAATTGCTCCTTTTAGCTTATATTGAATGAGCTTTCTCATTTTTCTCTTTCTGAAATTTAGCACAGCTGTGGTGGATTTGCTTTTGTAGTTGATGTGGGAGTGTTAACTCAAATATATTATAGACACTGTTACACAGTGTTTCTATTATGAAATTCTAATCTGATCCTACTTAACATTCAGTACCAAATCAAGGGTTGTGTTTCTTCCTACTGAGCAATTGGTTAG
This sequence comes from Florisuga fusca, assembly GCA_038090715.1. NCBI lineage: Eukaryota > Metazoa > Chordata > Aves > Apodiformes > Trochilidae > Florisuga > Florisuga fusca. Next base: position 2,804,807 of record JAAWXA010000009.1, read on the forward strand.
CAAGCTTATGAAGTGGTCAGTCATAGCATCTAAAAATGTCACCCTGCTTTGTGTCCTGATACAACACTCGTTCAGTCTCAGCAAGTCATTGAAGACACCACTGAAATTGTATTTTCTGCTCTTGTAGCCTTTTTCATCTTTCTTGGCATGCCGTGGTCAATATTGTCTTCTGATAACACTGATCCAGCTGTACATTTTTTAATTTGTTTTTTGTTTGCTTGCTTTTTAAGTATGGTATTCCAATACATTTGAATTCTCTTACTGAGATTACTTTTTATTTGATTCTAAGCTTTCTTACAAGGTACTAGCATTCTGTGACTGGAAGTTTTACTCTGCTGCTTATTTCATAACCTGTTAATATCACATCACTTTGGGGTGTGGGAAATTTTGTGAAAGAATAAATTACTTCATTTAGGGACAGGAACTCTATTGCCCCTGTCTAATTTCATAGACTTGTAGCATGTGCTGGGTCTGTTTTGGTTCATTACTGGGCATCCTATTTAAATGACATTTTGTCTTCTGTTTCCTGTTTGATGATTGCCATTCTCTGACTGTCCTGTACTTAAGGATTGGAAGATTTATCTGTCTCTTAAGAAAAAAAAAAAAAGATTGTTTCTTTCCTCTTACCATTTCCATAAAGAATGTAATGAGGTTTTGAAGCAGTTTATTGGCTTTCACACGTTTCTCAGCTTAAAATATTACTTGCAAATTCCTTGAATTGAAGTGCTATCAGTTTGGTTGTCTCAAATGATACATCTCTATAAACATCTCTATGTACATCTCTGTTTGAACAAAGGTGTTGATACTGAGGACCTACCAGTTATACTATACATATTTTATGATTTTTTTTACTTTGCATTAACTCTTGTTTGATCATCTTGACTAAATTCCTGTTATCAGATGAGTGCACTTGTTGTGCTCCCTCAGCATGGTTGGATTTATTTAATCTGAAAAGAATTGAGTTCTTGCAAGGCAAACAAAAGTATATTAAACTCTTGATCATTCCCACTTAACTTGAAAAAAACATGCTCCTGATTCACAGTGAAGAGCTAATACATCTGTGGTTCAGGTGAGGGCCATCAATTTCATATATGTTCTCTTCATTCTGGAAGTATCCCAATTTCTGATGAATCTGAAACTTTCTTCTCACAATCTTTTCAGATGAGTATTTTAAGTCTTGTGTCTCTCCTTTTCTTCTTGGACTCACATCAGTACTAGCAGGGTTTCAGAGAGTTTAATACTTGTCTTAAAATAGTGATAATATATATTGGAAATATATCTGATGAGAAATGGCTTAAGCATTGTAGGGTTTCTATTGATTGTGGTTGGGAGAAAAAATAGAGCTCACTTTGCTTAGAATAGGGCTTCATCTCACGTGCAATATTAAAAATTATATGTCAATTTAATAATAAAATATTAAAGTTTTTTTGATACTTGATAGTGCAGTAATCATGAGTGTTCATGTTACTCAAAAGCTCTGATACTCAACTTCTGCAAGTGGTGTTCAGCAACATGGATCAAGATTACTATTATCAAAATGAGAAGTGAAGTATCTTCTATTACTACATCTTAATTATTCCTCTTTGCCATTAAAATTAAAGGCAAAAGAAATAATGTGTAGCCCGAGTAAAATTTCTATGCTGAATGTAGAATAGAAACAAATTGTGTAAAACATAGCAGCACAAGTTCCTGTTTTCTTTTAAGAATGTATCATTGACTGCTTACATTATCTGTAAAAAAAACTTTTCTAAATTAGCCACAGCCAGCAAATGTGCCTCCCTCCTGTGGGCAGTGTAGGTGTACAAAGATCAGCAAATCTAAGTACAGGATCATGTGTGGTATACAAAGGTCAGAAGCTGAAGGTCTAAGAGTTATTCATCTCCCAAGCTGAAACTATAACCCAGGCTGGATCCAACCCACAGATTGCAGAGCTATAAACTCACAAGCCATCATTCAGCATGCAGCTAGGTCAGCACTAATGGTATCAGGAAATGACATCTGCTTTCCAGTTCTGAGATTGCACTATTCTTGCAATTAAACTGGGTGGAGTAGGCAAGTGGGGTTTTTTTATAAAACTTCAGTATGCATGTAATAAGAATCTTTGTCAAGCTTGTAAACCTGAAGCTGCTGGTTTTGTGTTTTCATACAGATAATTGACTATGAGAAGAATCAGACACTAGGACAAAATGACACTGGATTTAGTTGTGATGGAACGGCCAGTACATTCAGAGTTATGTTCAAAGAACCTATAGAGATTTTGCCAACTGTTTGCTACACAGCTTGTGCAACATTGAAAGTAAGAATGCCTAACAGTACCAAATAAAATGTTATTTTGATTCAAGAGTTGTTCTTTTACATGCCCTCTGATGGGAAAGCATATTCCATGTCTTGAATTGATTTTAAGTTTAGAGCCATAGAACACCATAGTTGAACTACAAAGTAACTTTTAGGACTGCTACCTCTCTTCTGTGCCACAGCAGAGAATTCGTATATTGATCCTTTGTGCCTGCCTATTTCTGGCTTGATGTAAAATTTAGAATGAGTCTGAATGGAAGTCATTGGTTCTGGGTGGGCAAAATCACCATCCAGAATATTTAATCTGGCAGCTTTCTATCAACATTTAAGTCTGATTTCTTTTATCAAGGCTATTCTAACCACTAGCTAGAGACAAGAAAACAAAGTTGTTTGTTTGGGGGTTTTTGAATCACTTTTTATATATTAGTGGTGAAATAAAGGAAAGAATTATTTGTTGGATGAAAGTCTCCCCTTAATGTTATGGACAAATTTATTTATTTTGTGTTTTCTAAAAAATATTTTAATATTCTGTTAAATGCAATTGCCTTCACAGGAATCAAAGTTGAGTGGGCTGGAAAAAATGTTGCATACTAAAAGAATCTGAGGCAGGGAACTAAGTGAGAATATAGACAACCTGCATGATGAGGAGAAATACTAGAAATTCATTACTAGTTTGATAAAATCAAGTGGTTTAAGTCTGCTGCTAGGGAAACTTTTTTTCTCTTATTTAGACATAGAGCACTTGCTTCTTGTCTGTGATTTTGTTTGTAACTTAAACTATATGGGTACAGAATACTTGTGCTATGAAAAATAACCTAAGTTGTTAAGTGTTTGAGCTTCAATATTTTATGGGTCTTGCTGCCTACTTCATTCAGTTGCTAATCTCTTCTGATGTTTTTCAGGGTCCTGATTCCCACTATGGAACAAAAGGTTTGAAAAAAGTCATCCATGAATCTCCTACTGCTAGCAAAACATGCTTTGTCTTTTATAGTTCACCAGGTAACAACAATGGTACATCAATAGAAGATGGACAGATACCAGAAATAATATTTTATACATAATTTCACATGATCATCTCAAATGTGTCAGTGTATCAGTGGGCTTCAGCCCACTATTGGTGGTAGTTTAAAAAAATTCTGTGAAATTACAGTAATGTTTGGAAAACAAAAGGAACTTGTTTGAGTGGTACCAGACAAGCTATTTTCTCTGCATCTTTATTGGCAGACTGTAATTCAGCTTTTCCTCTTAAAAAAACATCAAGTGGAAAAAGTACTCTGTATATTGAAAAGGTTATTTTAAATAGTATCTTCTTATATAATTGCTTTGAATTTTCACCCGTTCATTTCTCATGTAGTAAAATTCATTTTTCAAACTGGAAGATCCTTACTGGTTATGAACTTGTACCTTGTCCCTAACCTGTCCTAAGAGGACAGTAAAGCTGCTACTGTAGTCCCAGCTTACACTTATTTCCAAAATGACCTTGGAATAACCCTGTGGACATGAATTGCTACTGTATTTTTTTTAAGTACATCAGCAAGGCTGGATTCATGCTGCTGTCATCTTGACCTTTTGGATGGGCCGTGGAGAATGCAGACAGCATTTGCAGCTGCACTGAAGAAATATTAAGTCAAATTCAGCAATAAACAAATCTTTCCAGACTCTCTTATTTCAGAAGGGCAGTTTTGGAACATAGAGAGCTGGTTATGGCAATAGCCACTGTATATACATCTGTGCCTATAAGAAAATGTATAATGTGAAAAGGAGAACAGAAGACTTGTAATAATATTTATCATTGGATATTCTAATAATAAGGATTATTTGTATGCATCGTTTTGCAGATGGCATACACTAATTTGAAGCAATTGGTGTATGTATATAGTATTCGGTGTCTTGCAATATGTTCAGTGTAGTGGTAGAACTTCATGTACAAACTCCTGTACGCAAAGAATAGAGTAAAATAACCATTTGAGAACAGGAGAACGCCAACACCTCTTTTCTCCGCCATGATTTCTCTTGGGAGGCCGTGCAGCTATTAAGTCTCAAAACACGTGTAGTTCAGCTCCGTGCGGCCTTTGGGCGGGGCTTTCCAGCCGAGCCACGGGATACGGGGTGCCGGTTCTCGGCGGTCCGGGCCGGCCCAAGGCGGGGCGGGCGGTACCGAGGGACCGGGGCCTCCCGCGCGCAGGCGCAGCCGGGGGGGCGGGGCTGAGCGGTGTTGCCGGAAGCGCTGAGCAGAGCTATGTTGGCCCTTGCCGGCTGCCGTCGGCTGCTGTGGGCAGCGGTGCGGGGAGGCGGCGGGGCGATGCCCCGAAAGGTGCGGGAGAGAGGAACGGGGCGGGCGGGTAAAGGGCGCTCGGGGTGACCGCGCCTCTTCCTCTCTTTCAGGGAAAAGGAACCGGGAAGGGACCGGCGGACTCGGGCGCCGCTTCGGGACCGGTGGTAGCGGTGGGTGATGGCTGCGTGAGGGTGTCGGTGCGCGCCAAGCCCGGCGCCCGGTGCAGCGCAGTCACAGGTGGGTGCTGCGGGATGGACCCCCGGCCCGGGAAGGGGCTGCTGGCCGGGAGAGAATCCCGGGAGAGCTTATGTCCCTCCGGGAGGGGCGGCAGGGTGCGGGGCTGGGAAGGGTCCGGTCCCCTCGGGTGAAGAACGGCGCGGGAAGGGCGGCTGTTCCCCCGCTGGGAGCTGCGGCCGGTAACGGGAACGAGGCGGGACAGCTGTGTTTTCTGACGAGTTGTCCAGCTTATCTTTATCCCCTACATTGTAATATATAAAGAAATAAATTCAAAATGATCTGAAAAGTAAAGCCGGTAGCTCCACGTTGTTCTCAAAAGAAGCCCGGAGCAGCGGGTTCCCCTTCCCGTTCCCCTCCCGTCGGTAACGCCAGGAGGTGCAGCGAGCCCGGGGTAAATCCTGCTGAACAAATGGTTTGTCAGGAGGAACAGCAAACAGGTGGTGGGCTGGTGGGATTTGGAGGGTTCTCTCCGTGCCCCAGGAGGCTGGGCGCTTTTGTTTGAACTACGGAAATTTGACATAATAAAACGTGCTCTCCCTCTGCGAGTCTGGGCTTGGTTATGTACCGGTTCAGAGGTGGACGGGACTGTCCTGGGCTGTGGTAGAGTATCCAGACCCAACTGGCAGCAGAGGGAAGTTGTGTCACTCTCTGGGCAGATTTAGGGATGGTGGGGTTGTTTGTTTTGTTTGGTGGGATAACCTGATTTGTATTCTGCTACATGATGCCAAGCTGGACTACACCTTCATCATCTCTAGGACAACCTAGAGAGGGGCTTGGAAAAGTGCCCTGGTTATGAGAAAAACATAACTCATGGCTGTACACTGGTACAAGTCTGAAGGCTTTGCTGTTCTTGGGATTAGAAGATTGTCTTTGAACTGCCTGTTTTAACTTAAAAAAAATTGTGAGGTGTAAAAATATTGTTACTTACTAACCCAGACATTTACTTGGTTTTAAATTACATTACTTTTGAAAGCATAAACATTAATTTTTACATTAAAATAACCAGATATTTTTAATAATTTGAGCATTAAATCCTTAAAATATTTGTTATAGATGTGACAGCTGAGGCAGTAGGTGTAGCTATTGCTGCACCTCCATCAGAAGGGGAGGCAAATGCAGAGCTGTGTCGCTACCTCTCTAAGGTTCTAGAAGTGAAGAAGAGTGAAGTTGTTTTAGAGAAGGTACTTCTTTTTTTTTGTTTTCTTTCATCCTTTCCCTACTGCAGTTTAAAGTCAAGATTTTGAGTTCAGGGAGCTGCTTTCCCAGTTCAGTCCAAGAGACTCTTCAGAGGTGTTTATAGAATTGAGAGTAAACCTGGTGTAGGAAGAACCACAGCTGATCCTGAGATCTTTAGTCAGAATAGTTCCCATCACTGTATGTTTTTCAGATTTGTGTGGTTCGTGTTCTCTGTGTTCTCAGAGATTTTCTTGTTTTAATGTCAAATGCAGTTCACAACATTTGTGCTTTGCAGAGAATGTGCATTTTTAATGATTTTTCATTCATTTAATTTTTAAGTAATATTTGTGTGAAAAATGTCTGACAAATAACTGTCACATTATATGCAAGAGCAAATATAAGTACTTGCACTATAGCTGGACCTCAGGAATTTCTTTGTATTTGAATTTGTGTCTTAACTTTGGCAAGTGGAAACTATTTGTTTTATTCATTTTACTGAATAAATAATTTGTTTTATTAATTAATTGTACTTAAAGGCAGTCTTTCCAACTATGCTCGTTTATAGTTCATGGACACAAGAGAACAATTAAAAATTGTGCATTTTATTTTTGTCTACTAGTTTATGTAGTAGCTGTAAAAGTCTGTTAAATTATAGAGGTAAATGGCAATGTGATCAATGAATTGAGCATGAACTGTGTTGCCAAAAGGTAGAGGTGCAAAGATTTGAGTTTTGTTTTTCCTGAATAAAGGGCAAATTGCTTAATTTTTTAAATGAAATTTTACAGCTAACATGTTTGTCCTACCTTAAAGGGGTGTTGTAAGCTGTAAGTCCTGAGCAGAATGGAACATAAGAGGGGCCAATGTTGTCTGACCTTCTTGGCTGAGTTGTTACAACTTACGATGTCCAAATAAGTACATTTCAGTGTTTGTTTTTCACAAGCTGTTTTTTTTCTCAGTAAAGTATTATGATATAGTCTGTGTTTTATGGGTGGCTTTGATTTTTTTTGCGTTTGATTTTTTTACACCTGCTAGGTGTAAAGAGCAAGTGATTTTTGGTACTTGTTGCTCTTCTATGTGCTATTTGTGTTATGATAAGTGCTAACATTAACAAAATCAATACAAATCCAGAAACTGATAGGAAATGATCCAGTATAAAACCAAAGTTACCAGCTTTCTGTTCAAGGGCCTTGATTTTCATCATCAGAGGGACAGACAGCTTCAAAAATCTACTACTAATTTTAAATTTCATGCTACATTTCTGTATAGTACAGACTTTTTCCCACTTCAGGATGTCCCTTGTGGGCTTTTCAAACTTTTTGCAGATTAACAGCAACTTGTTTCCCATGGTTTACTGGATACTAGCAATGTTGTGTCTTCAGGCAATATGATATGAGGTTGCAAGTATGGCACCAGCCCTTTTTTTCAGTAATACAAAACCAGGTCAGTAATATTTCAAAACCTGCTGTATGAATCTGAATGTCTCTTAGATTGTAAACGGAGAGGTATCTTTTCATGCAGTTGATGTTAACATCCTGAGAACTCAGATTAAGAGTAACTCATACTGTGTGGGAGAAAACTCTGAAGAAAGATTTGAAGCACACAGTTATACAACATACCTATATATATATATATATATATGCACACACACACTATTTAAAAACAAAAATGCAAATCAGTTCTAGTCTTGCTTCTAGATAGTACAAGGGACTTGTGAACATCACTCCTCACTTTTCATTCTAGCCTATAAAAAAGAGGGCATGCTCTGGGTCCTGTATCCAATTTTAAAAGAAGACTATATAAGACATTGTTTTCTGCCTTTCACATGACTAAAAAGGACATTAAAGTGAGATTTTTTGGTGTATTGTATATTTTGGTGATTCTCTGTAAGATTTTTTTGTGTGTGTGTCTAAACCAGGGTGGTAAATCACGTGAAAAAGTGGTGAAGATTTTGGTACCCATGTCACCAGATGAGATTTTGGGAAAACTGAAAAAAGAAGCTTCCAGTTGACCTAAAACAAGAGTGGGAGATGGGACAATGCATCTTGGTAAATGCAATGATGTATTTTTTTATGTAAACCTAGTCCTGTTGAGGATGTGGGTAAGGAATAGTGGAAATTATTTCTGTACCCTGCTTGTTAATACAGCTGCTGTGTAATTGAAGCTTTTGTGTTGGTTTCATTACGTTTCTAGTGAGCCTCTGTGTCTGCTTCTGTCACTACAGACCTTTTTCACCTCTGGAGAGTTTACTTTCCAGTTGATAAGATTTGTCCTCTTTCCTAGTCCCTGAACAAATGGTTTAAGAATGTTCTCTTCAATATGTGGCAACAGGTACTGGGGGCTGTTTTGGACTATATGTGCATAGATGCATCTGAAATAAGCATATGTGAAGCCAGTATGCTGCTGATCACACAGGCAAGCTAAAAGCAGAATCAGCTAGACACTCCAAACAAGAAGTTTGCAACATAAAAAACTAACAGAACTTAATAATCGTGTACAAAGTGCCACTTTTGTAATAGTCTCTAATTAGTTTCCTGAAAAGTAGAGATAAAATCATGTGTCTTTGCCAAAGGTATGTCAAGTGTAATGACTGTTTTTAATAAAAGGGGCAAAAACTACTCCCAGATTTTGTTCTGTGTTTCCTAGAAGTCACTTATTAGAACATTTTTAAACAGGGTTTTTTCTGCAGTCTTTTCCTTGGTGTGACAAAGAGTAGTAGCATAAAGAACCAAGCAGAGTCATATGTAGAACAGAACAATAAGTGTGAAACAAAATGGCAAATATACTGTAGTCTCGGGGTAATAAAAAGAAGGCTTAGTTTCTATCTTTATCACCCTTCAGAGGTCAGAGTGAAATTTAGCTAGTATTTCCCAAAAATGTATGTCATATAGCCACATTTCTGGCAGGAATTTGCTTTTCCATCTGCATCACTGTTGATGTCTGCAAGTGTGCTATCTTCACTATGATTGTCATATTTTAAATATATATATATATGTATGTATATATGTAATGCCTCAAGTAAAAAAGAAAAACTGCTCTGAAGATTTGCTTAAGGTTTGTCCTCCTGGAAAACAATGTTATGAATGCATAAATTAGAGCTAAATTTCTTTACCAGTTTCCTGCAGTGCAGACCTCTTGGCTCATTTTTTTTATGGACAAAAATCTTTTTGCTTTATGAAAATATTTCCTCTTCCTGTTATCCTAAATATTGCAATAATTGTTTTTAGCATTAGACAACTGGTGCTTGTCAGGATGGCAGCTCCTTAGAGGTGACTCGTTTTAAAGGTGTTATGAAAAATGTTACTTTCCTGCTTGGACAGCGTTTGGAGCATGAAATCTAAACTGTGAATTCTGTTTGCTTCACATTTTGCATCCTGGCTCCTTATTTTCTCAGGCTTTCAGTCAGCCATGCATTGCCTCAGTTACCTTTCCTTATGCTTTTCAGTCTGTACAGGATGGTTTTGTTCCACTGTTCAGTTTTGGTTCATCATTACTTGCTGTTTCATCTTTCTTGCCCAGTAGAGGGGTACCATGTCTTGCAGAAACACTCCCATGGCTTCAGACCAGGATTGAGGGAGGAGATGGGTAGGCAGGTGATTATCTACAACAATAGCCAATTTAATCTTTCAGTTTCTTCTGTCTTGTCAAAATGTTCTCCTTTAGTCTTCGATAGCTTCTGCTTCAGGGGTTTTACCTTTCCTGAACACTTTCAGCTGGCATTCTGCAGCTTTTCTTCCTAATCAGTGAAAGTAGCTTGAAGACAAAAAGGGGCTTTTTGCACATTAGACTGTCATTTTTATGTAACGTGAGACAGGCATATTGTCATATTCACCACTTGTCAATCAGAAGACAAGTACTGTTCAGCTAGGAAGTTTATTAGTTCTTGGGAAAACAACCATTGTGCCCTCCTCCTTCTTGAGTTCCCGTTCCTGTTTTCTATTGCATTGACAAGCTGGGGAGGAAGCTTATCTTGTAATAAGGATTCTGTACTTAGCCAAGCTTTTCTTTTGTCTGGACTCTAATGTGGCATTTAAGAATCACTTTAATTTGCCCAGTTTAGCCATCAAACAGTATTTTTTCCAAACTTGGTGCAGTTGGCTGTTCCTTAGTATTGCTTCTTAGGAAGCAGAAATATTGGTGGCTGGTGTTGAAGCCCTAGCTTCTGTTGCTCAAGACATTACTTGGTTGAAGCCTTAAAAAAGCCACAACAGATGGAAGCCATAGTAGCAATTAATGCAGAGGGATGGAAATTAAGTTCTGGTAGTAGTGCCCTGTCTCAATTAAGACTGAAATAGATGACTAGCTTAGCTACTCAGCTACTTGAAATCCTACTGTTGATTCAAGCACTGTCCTCTTTTGCTAATGCATTGTCTGACCAGTGTCAGTAAAACCTGTCTAATGGTGTTGTACTGCTGATGGATCAGGGCAGTCAGAGTGTTTTTTATATAACTAAGTTATTTAGAAATTAGAAAAATAGAAGTTTTCTGAATAAATTCTGCCTGAAGCAGTCTTATGACATTCTTGGTCTTTCATCCACTCTGTTATGTTTACTTTCTTAAATTTGTTTTCCACCTTTGAAAATAGGTGTATGATTTCATTGCAGTACTCTAATATGCTAATTATGGATGCTTAATTATATACTCCAAAACTGTCCTCTTTCGTCATTTACTTTCAATCCACTCTATTTATCATCTGCAGCACATTCCTATCTCTCCACTAAGTCCCAAGTGTGTCTAAATCCCATTTCTTCAGGTATCATCAGTCTAAATAGTCCTGTATAATTGACAACTTTGTCAATAACTGGCAGTGGCAATTTATCAGAAAGCACAGTTTAATATCTCCCTTCTTTCAGCCTGCAGGAAGATAGATACACCTGATCTTTCTGCTCATTACTTCACATGTCTTGCCCTGTGTTTCCTCTCGTGCACATGTAAACCCTGAGCCAGCTGAGTCCCTTTTCTAAATTTTTTATTTCAGCCTACAATATTCCCTTCTTAATGTTTTTAGTCTTCAGGAGGATGATTCAATGCCACATTAGCTTTTATAAAAATATGATTGCCTGTCTCTTTCTGCTTTATGCTGGTGTAAAGGATATCTTGGTGGTTATATTCTAGGAAGGCTGCTGCACTCGTGACAAAATGCTGTTAATGTAAACAAGACACAATAAATAGTCAAAAAACTTCTGGAGAAATTAAATATTTGCATCGAAGGAGGATTCTGATACTTCTCTAAGGTACTGGGAATTAATTTCTTCCTGGTCTTTAGCACATTAGCTTACAAGTAATTGCTAATGAACCATGAAGAATTTTGTTTTCTTCTGTTAATGCTGCATTTATTTGTTTTTGCATTGTTTCAAGAGCTGGGGAAGTTAAAGTGATTAGTCTTCCATACCACCTTACTGCAGCTTGAGGCTCACTTTTTTGAATACTATTTAAATAATGTTTTGAGTTTTCAAGTGTGAAGTAAGGCAAGTGGAGAACATTCAGTATCAGTTTAGCAGTGGGTCACTATGGAAACGTGCTGTAAAGAGAACAGTTAACCGTGGACCTAAGGAGAAAAGAATGTTGGAATGAACAGCAGAGGGTCAAAGCCTCATATGGGCTGCTCAGGTAAAGCAGTTTTCTGTCTAAAGAGAGTAACTGGGGTTACAAAGTGTAATTCTGAGTTGATTATCATTAAGTTGCCTTTTTTCTGTTGCCTAAAACAGGTGCAGTGCACATGGGAAGAGCTGCAGCATGATGGGTTTTTGGCCAGTTTTCATTGCTGTAGTGTTTTGCAAACCAGGATGCATTGAGTTGTAATTTATAGAAAGCATCAAGGCTCTCAATATATGTTAGGACATACTTGGTGCCCCTCTGTCCAAAAGTGGTGGTAACAAATTGAATTTTGTAAAGCAACCTTTTTCCTTGGAACCTTTTTTTTACCAGTCCTACGTCCAATAGCTTGTCTTAAAATTTACACAGTTTTTCCTTCTCTCCTGGTGTCTAGGAGGTCTGCGGAGTTAAATGTAATATCAATATTACCACACATGAACACATGCTCAGCTCAAGCAGCCACATTCCTGACATCTCTGGGCCCTGGGTTCTTATGGCCTCTTACTGCTTCTCATGTTCAGTTTTGCTGCTGCTGTTTCAGGTATGGGACCTCCAGCAGGACCAGGCTCTCTGGGGTTGTTTCTGCTCTCTAGTTTTGCATCAGCATTGTTGTTGAAGCTTCTCTCCTTAGATGCTCCTGCATTTCTTTTTCTGTTTCTTGGGCCTGACAGCTCATTGAGATGCATTCACTGTGGAAGGGAGAAAAAAGACCTTATGGTATAATGTTTGCAATCAGAGGGCAAACCTGTCCCTTCCAGATTTACCTTCAGCAATCAGCTGGCACATATGTGAGGTCATGTTCCTGATATGAGGAAAGATTGCTGTTAGCTGCTAAGATAGACTTCTGAACAGACAATTTTCTCCAGTTTTTTAACTGCCTTATTACAATGGAAGAGCAATCCATTACAGACAAACCTGATAGGTTTATGGGGTTTGGGTGCATTTTTTCTTTTTGTTTCAAAAACCTGATTAAGCTCATCGCGAGCTGAATATAAATGCTAATATACATAGAGGGAATCAGCCAGACAATTTGCACTTGGCTAATTCTGCTTAATGAGAAAGTCTGATTCTGCTCAGCTACTTCCTTGCTGAGTTCAGGTTCAGCTAGTGAGGCAAACCCAGGTGTTTTTGTTAAAAAATTTTAAAATATGCTCAGCTTATAATGACAAAACATGGTGGGGAGAGCAGACAGGGGAAAGGGAATAATTTACATTGATCAAAGGTAGTTTATTGTGCTATGAGCAATTTTGTTTGGATTATTGGAAGTATTTGCTGCATGTCTACCTAAGCTCTGCTGAAGAGGAACGTGCACAGAATAGAGGGTGTGAAAGATTCTAGGTATTTCATAGCATCTGCTCTGCTGTTTAGCATTCATCAGAGTGGGGAAAAAACTGTCATGTTTTCCGAGGCTGTAAATCTAATAATAATCAATATAACTTCCTCAATTATTTTTTTTACATGCAATCTGTTAATTTAGATGGGGAAAGGGTGTTATTACCTATGGCCCTTTTTGTGTGAATCCTGAGCCCTTAAATCCCAATCAGAATTTTTTTTGAAAGGAAAGATACATCTGAAATGGTAGAGTCATGTAAGGGCTGTTGATGTGTAATAGAGAAAGAGCATCTACTGGTGCTGTTATTTAGAGTTGTATGAGTTTAAAAACAAATTTAAATGGAAAAGTTGGTGAGCTGCTCATACCTAGCTCATCTATTCTGCATTCCCATCTCACTTAATTTAATTCTACAAAAGCAGCTACAGTTTGCCAGTATTTTTTAATTTTTGGAACTGAACTATTATCCTTCACAGCAAGTCAGGACTAGCACAATGTAACTGCTGTGAGAGGCTGGCACATTTTCTTGACACAAGAGTCGGCCAAGTGCAACTCCCAGGGTCTTCTCTGCAGAGCTTTCTCCAAGGTATTGTGAAGTCTCCCACAGGTTTCCATTACACTACCTTGGCAGCCCTTCAAGACCAACCTCCAGCCTGTTGCAGTGGGAGGAACTGCTGCCAGAAAGGCTCATTCAGGTTAGTGGGTACAATGAGAGTTTGCTCTGCAGGGGAAACTGTGGACTGTAATAAAAATTATTGCAAAATATGAGAAACTCATTTCTATTTATGTGTCAGAAAAGGAAGTGTTAAGTCTCTAATGAGAAGAGAAAATTGTACCTGGAGATTTTGTACCAATCATCACCACCTTTCATCTCTGAATTTTAGACCCAACCCCTCTGCTGTATTAATTTCCTCCACTGAAAAAATACAAATACCAAAAGGGGATGACACGTCAAGACTTAAATGAAATCACTTTGGAATGGTAAAATCAGGTCTTCTGATTAACTAACTTATCCAGTTGTGCAGTGTGTGAGAGGGTAAATCAAACACTTGTTTTATTTTGCTTTACTGTCTGCAAACAGCAGAAGAAATGCCCGTCTTTGTTTCTTCAAAAACTGTGTTTTCTCCACAAAGGAGCCTTTGGTCTCCTGCTACATGCCTGTTCAGTTTTAGAGGATAAATATATCTGTGAATTCTTAGTTGCAAAAAAAAAAAAAAAAGCGACTGGAGGGAGGTTTGGCAGCACAGGAATATCAAGACTGTTGAGAGTGTTAGATTGGTAGCAGGGGAGAAAGCTGTATTTAAGGATTTTTGAGAAGAGTAAGGCTTGTGCCAATACTAAAGACTAGAAGGGCTGATCATCTTTGTGTCCAGTGTCATGAAAGACTGAATCTTTTCCAAAGAGGAATGTCACAGATGTCTGAAGCAAGAAACTAAGAACATAAAACAATATACAGCAATCTTACTGTTTGTACCTTTTTCCTGGGTCTTTTTTATTTGTAATAACCTACAAATTCTCATTCTAGATTAGATAAATGTTCTTGGAGATATATGCTTAAAGTCTCTTGTTGCCACTGTAATTCAAATAATAGTAAGAGCATAATCAAGGTTGTATTTGTTTTGTGATTATTCTGATCACTAGAGACTTACAGTAATTATAATACCATTAAATAGTAATGGAAAAAGATTTAAAAGCAGATCAGAAGACTCCTGGAAATAGATGAAAATCTTGCTCAGTTTTCTTCACAACCCCAGCACTTCACTCCTCTCTTTTGTGGCAAAAAGAGAAGCCTAAAATGATTTCCAAATTGCTGGGGCATAGATCCCCTCTGTGCCTAGGGACCAGGAGTGCCATATAAGATACAGGTTTATGTGGGAGGAATTAATTCAGTTTAAAAAATAAGTTTTCTGTAATTTTGGAAGTACATTGCAACTGACTGCATTTAGTGGTCAGAGATACTACATTTAGTGCCTGGAGACAGGAGTGTGTCTCCATATTCCTGAAGAAAGCAGTTTTTCCATATACCTTGGTGTAACTCTCACCATGGGATGTGATTGCTTTCTAAATCTTTGCAGCTAGTGTTACAACTCATTTCAAAAATTTTTGGAAAGTGCTAATGTGAAACCATTAATAAAACAGCTCCGGGACCCAGCCCTTTGTTCCATGAAACACTCAGTCCCAACATCATGATTTGTGTGAGCCAGTGTAAGGTGGTATTTGTCTTCTATCATCTTTCATAATGTGTGCACAGTGTAAAGCTCCTGCTATGTGGTTGAAACTTTGTGTAAACACAGGGGATAAGAACGCTATCTCTCTAAGAGCCAGGTAATAAAATTGATTGTGCTAAGACTTAAGGTGACAGGGGCCCACAGGGCCAGGGCTCTGTGTGTGCAGATTCTGTGTTTGAAACAGAGCAGCCCCAAGGAACCTTTCAGCAGCTGCCAGGCTGTAGCTTTGCCCTTTCTTTGAGATGGGTACATTTTAGGGAAAAATACTTCTTTTGGGTGGTTTAATCTGTCGACTTTGTCTTGCGTGAGCCACAAGGTCTATGCTGGACCCTGATTATATAGCATCCCTCTGCCTCTTGCAGTGTTTACCATTCTCATTTGAGAGGGAGAGGGGATGGGCATGACTTTGGTTAATGATCCTTTAACACACAGTGCTTCCAGTCCAAACTGGAGGAGAGCATCCAAAGAGAGCAGGCTAAGCATGATAAATGCAAATGTCCCTCTGCACAATTAGAGTAGGCTCATAGCAAATGTGAAAAATCCAATTTTGTTTTCCTTCAGCTTTTCAATTTCCTGGTTACACCTTTTGCAGAGGAAAAAAATTTTCGTGTCAAAATAATTATAATTTAAAGCCATAAAAATTTGAAAGCTCTTAGAAGGTTACAAATGTGGATCAAAATACCCATTTGAATTGTTTCTTAAGCATGCTGTAGTTGGATTTGGTTTATTCCTTTACTTCCTCATGTATAGTGAAGTTTCCTGACAATGGGCCAATGAAAAGGATTTATAAACTGATTTTAGTATGATCACATTCTGGTCTGTGTCATCATTCAGGATGTATTGCTTATCTTAACCTGAAGTGATGTGTTAATTTTCCTTGGATCCGAGTAAAAGTAAACAATTCCTTGAGTTAAATAAAACTGTAGCATCAGATCAGTGGGTCTGCTGTTAAAATAGAAGTCCTTGCTTTGACTGCATGGGAATCTGCAGTTTATCATCTGGCAGCAGATAATCAGCCCTGTTACCAAACTGTGCACTCTCCAGTTCTGCCTGCGGGCCAGCAGTGTCACAGGGACATCAGAGGGACATCATCAGCCTCAGATCCAAAGCAGACCCAGCATGGCACTTCCCCACCCCTGCTGCAATGCAGATGTTACAGGCACAAAATCCTTCATGCATTGTAACATCTGTTTAGGTTCTCAGCATGCTGCAGTGGACTGACTGCTCTTATGTATTTATATCTGCTATGCTCACAGTAAAGCACATGGTTTATTTAGCAGTTTAATTCATAGGAATTCAAATAAATTCTACTCTTTGGACCCTTGGCTTGTTTTCAGTTCCATAGTGGTCTCTGCCCATGTCTGTCTCAACCCAGACAAATCCTAGTGAGCTGTCAGTGAATTTTTATCACCTAGTCATATTGGTTTGTGAAATAACCTCCTCTCAGCTGTTGCAACTGAGGCACTCTTGTGTAGTTAACTATGAGAATGCCATGTTAAGCTCTGCTTGTCTCTCTTGCAAGCAATAGTAGGGAAGCTCAGCAGAGATCTCAGTAGTTTTTATCACTGTAAGGTTCCTAGGATCTCTAACTGAGCATGTTTTATCCCAGGTGTTGCCAACAAAAATACTAGAAGGTCCCTGCTACATGCTATTCCATAATGAAGCTGTCCCAAAGTAGTAAATTCATTGCTGATGATAAACAGCTGAAGAGGTAGGTGGAAGAGGTCCCATATTTAAGGCATTGTTAAAATAGAAGGAATTGGCAAAGAGCTCCAGATAATAGCTTCCAGAGGGAAGCATGGAAAATCTGTCACTCAATTCATCTAAAATTAGACCGGACAGAAAAACCTCAAACCCAACTAGAGACTCTGTGTAGGGAGGGATGGGATGATGGTGGTGGCACCACAGCAGGTTAAAGAGCCTGGTGAACAAAGATTTTTCCATTTGGAAACTTGTTTAAACCCCTGATTTGATTTTGCCCAATGAAACCATAATGCAGACATTTGATATGGTTTTACTCAGGACTGTTTTTTTGGTCATTTTGATGTTCACTTTGAGATGTGTGAATAAACAAAAGTGAGCTGAAATTCACTTGTTAAGCTTTCCTTTCTTTTTTCATGTTACAGTTCTTTGTGTTTTCTAGGAATCCTTAAAGTTTCTGTACTAGTAGCAGAACACAAAAAGCCTGAGAGGATTTTCTGAGCCATGTATTGGGTGGCATGGTTACAGATGGGTTTCTGCCTCTTAAAGCATAGGAGGTGTGATGTAATGGGAGAGAAAATTAGCTAGAAGTCTTTCATCAGCTGATATCCTGTGGCTCTGCTGCATGCCATCTGCATGTGCAGCAAAAGTGGACTTGATCCAAAGAGCAGCTGAGTTTGTGGACAGCTTGGAATCCGAAGTCACAACGGGACCTATTGGGATGTCTGGGATCCTCCCCCAGAGCATTAATGAGAAGTAGATGCCATCTGGAGGAATTTTCTTGCCAAGGGACTGTGATGCCGTATTTTGTCTTCCAGTTCTCATCAATCAGAAAGGGATTTTAACCAGGTTTGTATTTTACCTTCAGGCACACATTTGTTGCAGTGGCTGCTCGATCCCTCTTTTTCCTTTTCTTGCACCACTACCTCCCCTCTTTCATCATAGCTGCCTTGTCTACTCTTCCCATTGCCACTGTATTTTCTTTCCTCTCCTTTTGCTGTGGGTGCAAAGAGCAACTTTAATGTTTTTGAAATTTGGATGTAATTCTAGTACTTTGCACTAAAATTATTGCTCGCTCTTGCCATGATGGTATGGTGTATTCATTATTTTTTTAAAGTTCAATTGAATATAAGTTAATAGTATTTTCAATATGGCAACCATCACAAGTTTTATTGATGTGGAATCTACTTTGTATAGATAGCCTCCTCCATTTTTAATTCACCTTTCTATAATTCAGTGTTAACTATCAAAATGGTTAACCTATATGTCTTTGCTGTGATGAGACTGTCTTTATGCTATTTATATTTTTAAGGGCTTTTCTAATACATCCATAGGATTAGAATCACTGTGTAGTGCAGGTTTACCTTTGAGAGCCTGAAGGGTCACAGAATCCCAGCTAGACACTTCTAAATACTGTGCTATATAACTAAAGAGTAACATAAAGGCAGTGCTTAAATCAGGTCACTGCCTTTATATTATCTGTAATGGCTTGGGGTTTAGTTTTTTAAAAATACATTAAAATCAGCAAAGAAATTCAGACCCCAGCTGAGATTGTTATACCTGTGCTTTACATGGAGTAGCCCCTGCCGGGGAGGATTCGTAGCCAAAATACAGGGCACAGAAGAGGGAAACAGGCCAGACTTAACCACTGTTTTACTGAAGCACTGTTCTAATGCTGAGACACAGAAGCATTAGAAGTGGTTTGTAGCTGAGCTGGAGATTGACATGAGTGTCTGGTTTTGTCTTTGAAAACATCCGTTCCTTTTAACTTTCTTTGTAGTTCAGGTAGAATGAGTGGCACTGCAGCAAAGTTGTCTTTTTAGAATTTTAAAGTAGCTTTAAAAGGTCTTGTCTTCAGGAGAGTCTTCAAGTATATGAAGAATACTAAAACAGATCTGAAATAAATATCCTGATGTCTGCATAGTGATAGGAAGGAGAGAGTAAAAACAGTACAAGGTTTAAAAAAACATTTTTAGGCCAGTAGTGAGAACACGTCTAATGGAATGGAAGTAAGATCAGGTTGATCTTTTATTACCTAGCACTAAATCCATTTTGTCTCTTAAAAACTAAAGTCCTGCTAGTGAGGTCTAAAGACATCCTTCAATTGGATTTACCCGGACTGCAGGATATGTGACCAATAGCTATTTATTTATCATCCCCTGGATCTCTCCATCTTACTTAAGGACTTAAACTCTGCCAATGTAATGAGCGAGCTTCTTAACTCCTAGATTCCCAGCTCCATGTTCTGCTGGCTTGTTTTATGTTCGGGAGATCCCTTGTGTCTGTGAACAAGGGAGGAATTATTATTTTTTATTATTATTGGTTTTATTTCTTTTCCTCTTTTCCCCAGGCTTTCACTTGACAACCAGTAGTCAGATCTTAAAACTTATTTTCTCCTACAGGTTTGAGGACACATGAGGCTACAGCCATGAAACAATTGTTCCTTTAGCTCAGCTGTGCTCCTTCCTGTCATTGCCTGGGTTGTACAACGTACCCTCCCACTCCCATCTTATTTTAGAACAACAAAAAATATAATTCTGCTGATGGGAGTATATCCTGAGCTGCAGGGCTGGCGAAATAGGATTTGCCCATGTTGGCAGTTTAAGGTAAAGCTCCTTTACATTCTTATAGCTGTTTAGCTGTTGCTGGGGTTTTAGAGGAGGGTATATGCACCCTGAGCTTGATGCTCAGAAGAATGTGTCCAGAGTTCTTGCACTAACGTGATCTAAACTCCAGAGGTTTTGTATGCTACATTTAAGTGTGCATACCAGTAAAACCACTGCAGCAATATTCTTAAACATGTTTTGGTTTAGGTCTTTGTGGCATTCATAAATCAAGATGAGGTATGTGATGACTACAGAAGAGTAAAACTTTAAAAAGCAGGTCTTTGCTGTAGAAAAAATAATTTTTTTCGTTTTGTTAAAAGAATCATTTGGGGCTTGCTACATTTGACAGTTATTACTACTGCTTTGGTTTTTTGAGCGTATTTTCAATAGAGAATTTACCATTTCAAGCATTTCTTCAGAAACAAACTTCAGACGTGACTTTGGATGATGAGCATCTACTTTCTGATCAGCTCGGATCACGGTAAATGTGGACCATGGTGGCCAACAGCTATGTGAAACCTCTTATGGTATGCTTGTGTTTTAATATTTATAATGCCACGTTGTCTTTCCTCACACTGAACAAGAGCTTTGAAAAAGCTTAGGGTCTTAATCATTCATTTAACATGAAACATGTTTCACTTTGACAATCCTGCTGGAATTCTTTGAAGATTTTTTTTTTTTCATGGAAAAGAGGCAGCTGCTGAAGTATTATTTGACAGAGAATTACCTCTGTGTTCAGAAAAAAAGACAATTTTAATTTGTATTCCTGCTAGTCACAAATAACAAAAAAGGTAAATATAGGGGGTGATATGATTTAGGCTGCTGTGTGCTTCTTAGCCTTAGAGGAAAACATAGAATCATAGAATTGGCTGGGTTGGAAGGGACCTCAGAGATCATCAGGTCCAGCCCTTGACCCACTACCACTGCGGTTGGTAATCCCCCTGAGAGGCAAAAGCATTGTGCACCACCATAGTTCAGCTGCTATCTACTCTCCTGTCAGTGCTGGAGCCACTGGACTCTGTTTTGATCTCCAGGATTTACATCCATGTGTCTTGAATCAGGCTGCATGTTTGCTAGGTACTTCCAGGGAAACCTGATCTGCTCTATAATCTCACTTAGCTCCTGGTCATTAGAGTGTCAGGACTGTGCATAATTTAAACAGGGTTATATATCTTGCTTCTAATGTACAGGGGCAAGAGGACAGATCATAGTGATCTTTCCTGGTTGGAAAATGGAAGGCAAAGGAGGTGCATTTTTATCAAACTGTTCCTAAGGCAGCCAGCAGCTGCTAGAAGGAGCAGTACTGTTTTCCCTTCCTTCTTGCTCTGTGTTCCTACCTCCTCTTGTTTGTCAGTTAGAGAAGGTGTGACTTTCTCAACATGGATCAGCTAACAAAATTCACCCAGACTTGCATAATTCAGAGGTTTGGTTTTGTTTTTCCCTAAGGAATAGGAGTGGTAGCAGGCAAAAACTTAGCTTAAAATAGACACAAAAGGAAATTTTTTTTCCAGCAGCTTGGTATCAGAAGCAAATGTGAACACATTGCTTGGTTAATCAGAATATTTATTACCAAATTAATAGTATGAGATTAAGCATATTCAAAACAGTAGGCGAATAAGTGTATTTTTTGTTCTAGAAGGTAAATGTTGATTTTATGTATATAAAAAATGTCGCTTATCTTCCCTTCTGAAATCTGCACTGGAGAGTTTCTTGAAAGTAGTTCAGCTTCTAACTAACCTTTCAATGCACGTCTGCACATTTCTATTCCCAGCTTCAGAGATAGGATAAAATTGAGGTTGAATAGCAGTGAACACTTGTAAAATTGTATCTCATAGATCACACTAAGAGGTTTCTTTTCTATGCACTTCCTGTTGCCTTCAAGTATATACTGGCCAAGCTGCGATTTGGAAGCCTTTAGTAATTTTCAAACTGCTATCTAAGAAATCATATAAAATCTGGTGAGTGTTCTGAGTTGTTGGCCACAGCACCTGTAATTTAGCATGCTAATTCTTCAGTATCAATTATCAGTCTATATAAAATTGCTATGTGAGTTCAGGATTTAGAACTGCTGCAACAGCCGTGTTTAGAACTTTTGGGGTGTTTAAACTCCTGGTAATGTGGCATTTTTTAATACCTAACACTTAACCTTTTTTTTGTTTTATTCACTACAATAATGATGTCTGAGAAAATGTCACAGAAGAAATCTCTTAAAGTCAGATTCTAGACACTGAAATGTTTACCCTGCAATCTCCAGCATAGAAAAGCAAATAATTTCTGTAGTTACAAATGTTAATTACCCAGCCTCAGTTTTGCCATCTCCAACACACCATAGTGCACAAACCATAACTGCAGGCAACACTTACTGGTTTTATTTAGCTTGACAGAAACAATAAATTGGACTTTAAAATAAGTACTAACTTGTTGAAGTAGATTCTTTATTCACTAGCTGAATGACACTAAGAATAAAATTATTTGGTTTCAGGAAAGTCAGCAGATGAGACAGAATCCATTCCTTTTGCCAGGTTTTATTTCAACCTGAGATGCTACTCCAGATGGTATGGAAGAAGAACATCCTGGCACAGCCTGACTTCCCTGGCATAGCTGGCAGCATCATGCACTTTGAAGACAGAGATGCACTCCATCCTTGAGGTGGGAGTTTGGGATATCTGGCACTTTGCTTGTGATTCTGCACTGAAAGGGAATTCCACCATTCCAACTTGCAGGCTCTCCATAGTGTACAGAACATTGCATGATCTTTGATCCCTCAGTGTTAACAGCTCCTTCACATAAATGAGGGTTAAAAATGGTGCATTTCATCCAGAACTCCTCTAGGAAAAACAAACTTCTCACTAAAAGATTTCTAAGGTTGAACATCTGAATTCAAGGCAAATACTTCAGGGACTAGTTCATAAAAACCCGAATGAGTTAATATATGAAAAGCAGAAAACAAATACTTATTAGGTAGGTGGAGATACATGTGTCATGACTTTTGCATCAGTGTGTTTCTCAGATAAGCTCTAAACATACTCTTTAGCTCTTAAAAGCATCTTCAGAGCTGGGAGACTGCTTTTTTTTGTTTTTAAATCAGGATGCTACTTTGCACTGTTATCTCATAATGTCATGACTTTTGCAACATTCAGCATGGCTGGTTCTGTATTTCTGTACAACAGCTGAAGAAAATGTCAAGTACAAAGAAAAGCACTGCTCTCCTGATACAAATTAGCTCATCATGTAAATGGTGAAATAAACAGCTTTGACCCTGTTATAGTAGAATGTAAGCCAGTGGATTAACACTCTAGACTTCTAATTAATCATGATGTGTCTCATCCTCTTGATTCTAGCTGAGTAGGCCATTCTTCTAAATTAACCAACAGCTGTCCAGTATTTATACTTATCTGTTAGTACTGCTGCTGGTGCAGCTCTCACCCTGGGTGACTGTGTTGCTATTCTGAATGTTTCAAACGTAGGTTTCAGAAAAACTCAACAGCATCCTTATGTGAACTATACTTTTATTGTGATGAACACTTCAAAACCCACAGAACTTACATTCTAAGAACTGAATAACACTCCGCAAAGTTATGGTATCCAGAAAGTGTACAGAACAGTACTGATTATGGTTAATTTCTTCTATAACACAGACAAATTATTTAATACAAACTAATTACAATTCTTATCAAAATTTTACTGCTTTGCTGAAATGGGAATTCCAGAATTCTTTGTTCATACACCAAGTGTTAAGATTACACAATTTCATCTGTCTGATATCACTTCTCAGGTAAAATTCTTGTGTATCTCTGCACTGCTACAATAGGAAGATACATACTTAAACTACTTAATTTTTATTGCAACTTTTAGACCATGTTTTAAGAGGAATACTACAGTTAAACTGAAGTGGTTGAGTCAACAGACACTATGCTGACCCCATAAAATATTTCTATAACAGCATCTCTCTTCTCAGCTTTCAGGCATCCGAATTCCAAACCAAACTGAGCTTTTTCTCACTATCAAAAGCCAAAGTAAGAAATTCTCTCCAAAGAAAGACACAGTATGTCACTTTCACAAATAACCATCTTAAGGCAATATGCCACTGCTACATGCTGCACACAAACCACAGCTCTTTTCCCCTGGCCTGTTGTGTTTTCTAAAAAGTAACAGAGAAATCTCAGTGATGGAAGAAAACAAGTGTACTAGTGTGTATTCAGACAAAAAAAATAAGACAGAAATTTAATCTAAGATCTACAGGCTCTAAACAAACTCTGTATAATATGCTTCTATTATTCATAAAAGGTATTCCCTTTTTCAATTTACACTACAGATAAACAGCAACAGACTACTACTGATTCTTCAATTAACTGTAAAAACTGTGGAAAAATAAAAAAACAGAATTTGTTACATAGCATTACTACACTTTCAAAGCACAAGGATCAGTAGGGATGGTAACGAGGCCCTGGGTTGTAGGAGTTGTAGCCATAATGTCCGTAGTGGGAGGAGTATGACTGTCCTTGTCTGTGCTGCTGGTAGTTATTACCCCAACTTCTTTCTGGCCTCTGATTAGACCTGTAATCACCTTGCCAGTTGTATCTGTCCCCTCTAAAATATCTACCATCTTGAAACCTGCAATGAAAAGAAATAGCAAAGATTCACACAAATTGTCAGGGTTTAAAAAGATAACTGATAATGAACTTCTAAACTTCACAAATGACATTAAAACTGTCATGTTTATACACTCAATCAGCTACCTGATTTTATGACAAACTGATGAAGACATATCTGCAGTCATCTGAGAGAATTCATTAATTTCTTATTACTATCCAACACACTATTTGCTAAGTGATAGACAGTCTGTTTCCTAACACAAAGTATTCACAGCTGCTGGACCCTTGAATACTGACTGAAACAGACCACACATGTGAAAACCAATCACAAGATACATCTGTAGCTATCAAAGTCAGGTTCAATCTAATAGCTTCATGGTTGAGAGCTGTGAGAAAGCAGGTTAAGTACAATTTAGCTACCTAACAGTTTTTCCCCTCTGGAAAAATGTTCCTGGCTAAGCAGTAACAAATCCCAGGGCAAAGGGTTTGGTGATTCCAGCTTATTCCTTACTAAAAAGCAACTTCTTAATACTTTCATACACAATGCAAAAACTTTGACTATCAATACAGAGAAAATGTAAAACCTCATTACTTTTCAGTGAAGACTATTTGTCTTAAACATAGTTACCTAAGTAGCAAGATGATACTTCTACTATCTTTCTTCTGAAATAAATTTTCATTTAACTGTATATTTGTGAAACAACCAAAATTTAAAAAAACAACCAAACAAAAAAAGACATCAGTACCGATCTCTGTTTCTCTGATTGCCACCAGATCTGTTTCTCCATTCTTCAACTATAGGAGGGGGATCTGCAGGGCGCTTCAGATATTCTTGGTATTCTTCATCCTCTGATGTGAATCGATGAGCAAACATCTTTTCATAATTCAAGGGTGTGTCAGCCAAGGAAGTCATTCTGAAAACTTTAAATATTAACAAAATAACAGTAGTTTGATCAATGTATGAAAGCTCCTCTTGTAATAGCCACCAAAATCCACTTAGGCCAAATGAAGGACAATGAAAAGTTGCACTCAGGTTAACACAGCAGTCAAGATTTAGGCAAGCAGCACAGATGCCTGACTCTTAAGTTTTGATGATCTAAGACTAAATAACTCTCCTGGACAGGTTATCTCTAATAGAAAGCAATTCCAGTTTGGACCTCTATACTGGATAGGCAGAACCTGATCTGTCTAGACACTGGTAGTTTTAAAGAACTTCATCCACACAGGAGAAATTCAGCACCGATTAATACCTAATATAGTCAGCTGTTACACAGCAGCATCTTTGAATCAATTTTGGTAGACCTAGACTAGATAAGCTGTGGTAGAAAGATATTGTGAAGGTTAGTTATAGAGGAAGTATTTCTTCAACAGGCACTCACAATCTACTCCTAATCCATTTTTGACAGGAAAAACATGACTACAACCACCTTGAAAAGTTTGCTAAGTAGAATATAATGTAAAGTCTACAGATATACATAGCCAGGAAAGCAAACTCATCAGATTTATCCATAATTTATGTGTTAATAACTTGATTCAGGGCAAGCACAGCACTCAAGAGGATGTTAAATTACTTTGTAATATGCCTTTCTGATGGGATTTGTGTTTAAGGCCTTAGTTTCCTATTTACTTGGATATATATGCATTTGCCCTTCAGATGGTGCTATGTAGCACTGTCCATTAATAAGTCTGGCCCTATTAAAAGATGCTAAGAAAGGCTCTACACCTACTGTTTTAACAAGCCTTGGGTAATTTAGAGTATTAAAGGTCTCTCCATCTGGACGTTCAGATTCTACTCTTCAGCTATCTCCTGAAAATGAGCAGGCAGGACCAATGTCCACCTTGTAAACTGGAGGGAAGGAAGGAGGCAACATCAAGCCCAAATCTTCTCCCCAGTCTACCCATGAGCAACTTGGAACTCGGGTGAGTTAGTGGGATGTTTATAAAGAACACAGCACTGTACTCTTTCTGTAGACTGAACTACCCTTTCATCAGCTTCAGAAAGTTCAGTGTCTGGTGATCTCCAGCTCATCCACAGCCTTTCCCCTTCTACCTTATGAAGCTGTTATTCCAGCAGGGTGCTCAGTGGCTTCATCCTCCATTTTTACAGTGAGCTAACCCGGATAGTTTTCACTATGAATTATCTCTGTGGGATTTAGGTCCTCAGGGGCTACCTCAGCCGGGGCTGGAGGAGGGAATAACGCTGCCCCGGAGACCCACGGCACACCACCGCAGCCTGTTCCAGAGAGCTGTGGGAGCTGCTCCCCGTGTTACCAGGAATATTCATACCGGCATCCATCCCGCGGGGATTGGCAACAGGGGACACCCCACACCCTCCTCCACCAAAGGCCAAAAACTGCCTTAAGCAAGGGACGAGACTGACTCCCCTCAGCAGCCTTCTTGCCGGAGCCCTCATCCGGGGCCCGTCCCCTCACAGCGGGTGCCTTCCCCCCGACACACAGCTCCGCTCAGAGCCCGCCCCGGGAAGAACGCAGTGGAGGAGGACGGTGGCGGCGAATCTCGACTTCCCACCACCCTTCTCCTCCTCCTCCCTTACAGCCGCCCCCCACCTCCGCCAGCCCCTCACCCTGCACCT